>ML276657.1:26507-36962 GCA_005239495.1 Nicotiana undulata
CCCAACCCCCCCCCCCCCTTCTCAACCTTACTGCCCGTCGTCGTTCGCCTTCCACCTGCCGAAAACGGCATTTTCCGGCATTCACGTAAGCTGGTCCCCCTCCCCTCACCTCTCTCTCCACGTCACCCACACCCTAACAAACTTTGACAACACAAGATTCCATCCAAAAAACACGTTTGTTTTCCTTGGATGATTTTCGGATTAATGGGAGACGTTGGATTTGAACACTTTAAATCCTACCTGTCCATTTGTTCCGAAAATCGTTTGAAAATGGAGGATTAAAGAGATTTTTGGATTTTCGGATTTCTTGGAGGATAAGTATAGAAGCTTCTAGGGCTTCTATATAAGGTAGACGTTTTCAGAAGAAGGGAGGTTTTTTATAGAGAAAAATCAGTAGAGAGAGTAATAATCTAGGGTTTTAATTTTGATTGTCTTCTTCTGAATTTTTTTGATCCGTTAAAAAAAACAGAAGGATTTTGTGCTCGAATTTTATTTTATTTTCTGTTTCTCCAAACCGAAAAATACACATCAGTTTTTCTGATTTTAGTTTCTTTCATGGAGTTAATTCCATTTTCAAAAATGGAGATTATTTGAGGTTTGAAGCTGTTGTTCGAGGTCGAAGGTTGAGGTTTCCGGTTTTCCATTGAAGATTCTGAGTGAGATCTTGGTTCATTTTACCATTGTAATTTGCTGAAAGATTATTTGAAGTTTGACAGGTTCATCTTGTTCTCGTATTGTCATTAGCATAAAATATGAAAGTTAGGAGTGATTTTGTTACATGAAAGAGTTTGAATGTCTCTGTTTTTTCATGTTATGATGTTTGTTTGCACATTTGTGTGATAATTTATTGATAGACTAATAAAGATCTTCATTATTTGAAGTGATATTAGCCATGTTCATGTTTTGCGTTTTTTTCTACTATAAGCTCAACCCCACAACTTGAACCTATTCAATGGTATATTCCTATGATTTTATTGCCCCAACTACGAAAGGCTTTTGTTTCATTGATCTTTCTCACTAGTTTCAGTAAAAATTAAACCGATTTTCTAATCTAATGTGGTCTGTTTTTTGTCTTGTCCAAAGTTGGTGAAAGAATTTGAATAATTACACGTTTACTGATTAAAAGTGCGATTTAATTTGGACAAAATGTGCTTGAACTCGTAACATTGCAATGAGAATGTCATTTTTTTAGCGTTCCTGTAATTTCTCTGGTATTATTAGATAATTCAAATATATATTTAAAAAAAACAGAAAAAAGATCTAATTTACTGTAAGTAGCTCCGTGAAATAGGTTCCGTTTAATACATAAAGTTTGGTGTTTGGGCTTAATGTCTTCATTTTACCTTTTCTTCTCCTATTCTTCTTTATTCGGCTAACGTGAAATCTGAGGTGAAATCTTAGAAATTTTTTTATATTTGTTTTAGCAAAAAAAAAACAAAAAAAAAAACTAAAACACATCTTTCTGTTAAGAATTCTTAGGAATAAATTTCAAAGAGTTTTGTTTTGTTCATATTGTTCCGTTCAAGTTGTGTATTTTTGTGCGTTAAGATAAATTGTAGATCCAAGTTTAATTACATACGATCCCTAATAGCTGGTTTGTTGAAGTATTAGAAATTGGGTGGTCATGAATACTATATTCTTGCATTTGTTTGGTCTTTAGTTTTCCGAAAATTTTGCTAATCAATTTATTTGATCTCCCTGGAAAGGATTTGAGTGTTTAGCTTCATGAATATTAGGAAAAATGGTTTGAGTGTTCATAAATTAGTACACGATTAATTGTTATAGTGTTCAACAAATTATGAACACACCATAGTTTGCTTTAGGCACAATTATTAAATTATTACAACTACGGGTACGGTTCCCGTGACGTGGTTGTGATACTTAACTTCGAATTAGATTAAAGTAGAAGTATCTTTAGTTTTCTTTAAGAATAATTCGAGGTGCGCCATACACAAATAAAATCCTATAATCTATGGCCCTCGCATAAGTACAAAAATTTAGTATGAAAAATGCCTTGAACTCTCGTAGTTTGCTCTAGGCACGTTAATTAAATAATTTTCATGGCTACGAATACGGTGCCGTGACGTGGTTGTGACGCTTAACTATTAAAATCCGGGGGTACATTTATGTGACCCGACCATAATTTACGTTTTAATAAAATAAACACGTTGTGGATCGTGGGTATGGTTCCCGTGACATGATTCGCAATGTGTAACCAAATAATTAGTTGTATAACAAATGGATTATTAAAAGCAGTTTTAAAAGGAATAAAATGCATTTAGGTTTCAAACAACATTTTAAATCAGATAAAGGCCAATAATAATAGTTGAGCGACCGTGCTAAAACCACGGAACCCGGAAATGCCTAACACCTTCTCCCGGGTTAACAGAATTCCTTACCCGGATTTCTGTGTTTCGCAGACTATAAAACAGAGTCATTACTTCCTCCATTCGGGATTTTAAAGCGGTGACTTTGGACACCATAAACTATCCCAAGTGGCGGCTCTGAATTTTAAATAAATAATCCCGTTTTGATTGTCACTTAAATTGGAAAAAACTCTCTTGTACCCTTCTCGGGGGTAGTAAAAAGGAGGTGTGACAGCTCTGGCGACTCTGCTAGGGATAAGAACCAAGAATCTCTTGTTCAGGGTTCAGAATTCGAGCTTAGAATAACTGTTATAGTTGGTTTTTTCTCGTTATCTGATTTTTTTTACATGTTTGGGCCTAATGTGCTAAATGTTGCTTTTTACCGCTTTGATATTATCTGAACTGTATATAAACTGCTACGAAATCCCTCTCTTCTATCTTCTGAGGAGTACACGCTGGCGTGACTTCTTTCTGTTAGTGTCATATCCCAATTTCGAACGAGGTTCAGACAAGTTGCAAAGCCGGATGATCTTTTGATTACCGATATGCTTCCCTCCCTTGGCTCGAGTTGTCCGCTCGGGTAAGCCAGGTCTAGAACAGTACACCCAGGTTTTTAAACCTAGAATAACTCAGCCTCATGCCGGATCCCTAGTAGGAACTCTTGTTTGCATCATGTGAATTTGACTTAGGGGACTCAACACAGGGGTTGGGTCCGTCTAGGAGAGGCGTACCCGAAAATAAAAAGACCAACCTAATGCATTTTATGTGCTACCTGTGCATTTATTTTGTTTCGGATTGCATGTTGACCGGCTTTTAGACTAAGTGAGGAAAACTAAAGAGAAACACCAAGTTTGAGGTATGAGAGAGGATTTCAGTCGTTTCAAAAAAAAGAAATCCCGAAACTCTGCCGAATTTTTGGAAAGAAGAGAAGAATTTTTCTTTTAAAAAAAAAGATAAAAAAAAGAGTTTTTGAGAAAGAAAAGATTTAGTCCAAAATGGTTTTTGTTTTTCCTTTCCGTATCAAAACTGGCCGAACTACGCGGGTTTGATTCTCACCGGACGTGGGATACGTAGGCAACGCTCATCGGGTCCAGCTCCGCTTTTTAAAATTTTTTGAAAAAGATATATGAAGTGTCATCATTTTTGTCATAAATAAGTGGGTGATGTCGTTTTGTCTAAATAGTCGAATGTCCCAGCGGGACGCCGGAAGGCTGTTTTGCAAAAATAGCCACCGAGATTTTCTTTGTTAATTTTGGCTATTAGCGGACACATCCCTAAGAACTTCCATTCCGAAGTAATGAAAGGCCGTATTCTCAAAAAGTAGCCTTGATTTATTTTATTATTTCACCTTTTTGCAAAAAGTAAGTCTTTTTTCAGTTTCCAAATAAGATTCACTTTGTCTATAAACCAACCGCCTTAATCTAAATGTGCAGAATAAGCAAGAATTCAATTTTACCAATAGGGATCATGTCCAAGATTCCACTGGAGCTACACATGTGGTGGGAAGATTTGGGTCAAGAAGGACGAGATGTGGTCAACCTTTATTTGAAAGGGCTTACCGGATTGCTAAAGGTCAGGCCTAAAGGAGACATTATAAGGGCCTTGGTAACATTTTGGGATCTAGCTCACAACGTCCTCCATTTTTCAGATTTTGAACTCACACCCACTTTGGAAGAGATAGCGGGTTATGTGGGAAGTACTGAAGATCTAAGGCATAAGTACCTGATCGCTCCAAGGGCCGTTACCCCCCACAAGTTTCTGGATTTGCTAAAAATAAGCAGCGGGTCTAGTATGCAGATTTGGCAGGTGGGTTTTCCACTCTACGCTTCATATACAAGAGGTACAGGCATGAAGGGGGATTTAACAACCCGGAAAATGGGAATTGTAGCAAAGGGAACCGATAGAGAAATGGGATGACCATAGGCGCTTCGCTTTCATGGTAGCTTTCTTAGGTCTTGTGGTGTTTCCCCGGAAGGATGGGAATATTGATCTGTGGGTGGCTGGAGTCGTCAATGTTTTGACTACCAACGCCAAGAGCACTCTTGCCCCTATGATAATGTCTTAGATATACCAGGCTATCACGGCCCTTAAAGGTGGGGAAGATTTTTTCGAGGGGTGCAATTTGCTACTACAAATGTGGATGATTGAACATCTGTGTCACCGCCCTCGATATATGAATTATGGATCCACAGGAAAGAGCTGCATTGAAGAGTTTGACACAAGGGTCTCAGGTTTCAGATTTCCAGAAGGGTTTGGAGATTGGGTATCCTGCCTTCGCTCCATAACGGCGGGACAAATAGAATGGACACTAGGTCGGCTTCCTGTCATAGAAGTTGTGTATATGCCGGCCACTGGTCCTTACTTCCTCCTAATGTGTCTTCGGGGCATTCAGCCTTACGCTCCATACCGAGTGATGAGACAGTTGGGGAGATGCCAAATGAAGATCTTAGTGTTTATGCAGTCGAAGTCAGCTCCGACGGCCAATTTCATGAAGAAACAATTCGTCATATTTTGAACGAGTGCCAGTATTTGATGGCAAACACTCGAGTGCGTGACTTGACTAAAGGCGAGGTCTCACCAGCCTATCTTTCTTGGTATAGAAACAAGAATACTTCAAGGGCCGAACTTGAAAGACCAACCAAAAGACCCCACATCCAGGAATTTGTTGAAGCGTCACAGGAACAGTGGGCTTGGTTGACCAAGGAAAATGAGTACAGGGACACAACATGAAGGTTGGAAAAGCAAGTCAAGGATATTCAATTTGAGAATGGTTTGCAAGCCGCCACGGATGAGGGTGAAAAGAAAAGGCTGGCTGAAGAAATGACGCCCTCCAGGCCCAAATTTGGGAAATGAAAATAGCAGCCGAGAACCCTGTCAGAAGTGCAAGAGATGAAAAGCTTATAGATAATCTTAGGCGGAAAGTGGGTGAATATAGTTTTGATCTTAAAACGACCGAGGGCGAATTGGCAAAGGTTCGAACAAAATTGGCTAAGAATGCAGAGGAAAGAGCACGCTTGGTTAGAGAACACTGCTATGCCCTGATGTCGCAGCTAGAGAAAGACCTGCAGTAGCTTCAAGAGCAAAATTATACAGCCGAGCAAGTTTTGGAGGCCAGATCTCAGCAGATTAGACGATTTCTACAAGAGAAGGGTATTATCATAGAAAGGGTTAGGAACATTGCGGACTACATCGTGATGAAGTTCAATGAATGCGAAGACATGACCAGGTCCATGTTCTTCGCTTCCGTTATGATTTTTGTCCGACAGATCATGGATGACCCATTTTGCCTTCAAGAAGATATGGTGCATAGGCCCGTGGCGAGACCGACTGATGACCCGCAGGCCTCTGGAGCAGTAATTGAGGCACTTATGTATTCCTCATTTTTATTCGAGTCTGTATTTTCGGTTTCTTTGGATGTTTTGTTAGTTCGTCTTCGAGTCTGTATTTTCACCTTTCTTTGGAGTTTGTTAGTCCATTTTTGAGTATGTATTTTCATCTATCTTTTGGAGTCTGTTCGTCCACTTGTCGAGTCTGTTAGTTTTGTTTAAATCTGTAGGGAAAACCGTTGTAATCAGGACAATTTGTTTTTGAAAATTCAAAAAAAAAAACAAAAATCTATCTTTCTTTTATTTTGCATTTTTCCCCTGAACTGTGTAATGATCTGATTCATGCGGCGCCATGATACGTAGGCAATCTCCATAGGATTCGATCATAACCATAAAATCCAAGAAAGAAAATCAAAAAAAATCGAGTGGAAGGAAATAATGACAAAACAAGAGAGGAAAAACAAGTGCAAAATAAGAGGGAGGCAACAAAAATAGTGATTGGGAAAGGTTTTGGAGTGAAAGAAAAAGAAAAAAAAGAGGAAAGCGCAAAATGGGAAGAGTTAGTGAAAAGCCGGGATGAAGCATGCAGTCGTTCGAATGCATGATTAGAAACTTTAACTGTCTAGGCGCATTGCATCCCAAATGTGCGGTTGCCTATCTTTTAAATCTTTTAACGCTGACAAGTTTGTTGTTGTCATTGAGTTCAGGCAGGTGGTTAGTTTGTTTGGCATCCTGGAAACCCACCCGTACAACACAGGTCTAAAGACAAGTTAATCATGGCTGGCAAAGAGCTGGATGCAAGTGTTATTGATCCGTCAAAGGAGGGAGAAGAGTCCGATGTTAATTTGAAAGAGGAGGTACATAAGTTGAAACACCAAATGTCAGAGATGTACCAAGCATGGATGAAGGGGAATCCACCACCATCATACCCCGCCAACCCTGCTTTCATCCCGCCACTAGCTCAATCCCAAGAACCTCCCACTATTGGCTCATCTCCGCAACATTCACCAGGCTTCCCCCATTACCACCACTATCAGGGCACCACTTCCCAAACCACACAAGCACCACTAGCCAAACCAACCCCCCTCTACCAGCCACCCCTGTTTTCATAGGGGGGGATGCTACACTCCATCGATCCTCTAGTGAGCCATTATTCCAGACCCAAGATAACCAATACTATCCTCCAGAGCCGACTTTCAAGTCCCCAAACCATTACTCCTACACTTCTCATTTCGACCTCCCTGTTGAGAGTGAGAAACTACCTAAAAACCTAGAGCAGGAGGACATGTTCAGGAAGGTAAGAAGCATGGAACAATTGTTCAGGATTATGCAGTAAAATGAGAGGACCCAGGGGGAAAAATGAACTACTTATGGCATACTTTAGCCAGAAGGTTGTCACATCCATCCTGGGGAAGAGCCACCCGGTTCACACAAATTCCACATTTGGAAAGAACCGTGACATTAAGAAAATCAAAGGCTTATTGCATGCAAAGATTCAAAACAATAAGCTATGAAAATAAAATAAGAAGTTATGAAAAGGAAAAATGCGAAAAGTAAAATGCGGAAAGTAGAATGAATATATACAAGAGGGGATTTAATCGAATATACATACGGGAGAATAAATATATACATTAGAAGGTAACTTTATATACAGTCCAAATGTACGAAATACGAAAAGTACTAGAATTGTAAAGTTATGTACATACCAAAAACAACAGAGAAGAAAGCATAATAAAAATAGTATCAAATATATACAGTCATCCAAATCCAATTAGGGTTATCCCCTCAAATGAGGGCTAGCATTGTCCTCAATGCTAACTGACCAAAAATAACACAAAAAGAAGGAGAAAGAGTAAAGAGAAACTCCCTATAGCCCCCCCCCCCTCCCATCTGCATAGGATCCTGAGTATGGGTCCCGGGGTCTGTGGACTGCATGGGAGCCTGTGACTGGTCCCCAGAACCCTGTGTCTCCATCGGGACCTGGATCTCATCTTTAACTTGGGCCTGTACTGGCAGCTGTGGCTGACTCGAGGTACCTCCCTTCTGTGAGCACGTGATTTTTGCCCTATATGAAATATTCCTACAAATTAAAGAAAATAGATTTTTTCCCAATTATTTGCAATTTTGTAGGATTTTGTGTTAATTTTTTGCATTTTTGTGCATGTTTACTTTTGTTAAAATCATGAAAAATGTCGAAAATACCTTGCATTGCATTGAGTTTTATTTTTATATTTTTAGGATTAATTAGCAAATTAGTTATTTTATTTAAAAATAAAAATCACAAAATCGGCTCACTTTTGCATTTTCGACTTTTAATTTCAAATTAGTTTTCCTCTTTTAATCTAGTAGCAAGTAATTTTTGTAAATATTATAGTAGATAATTAAGCTTAATTGTGCAAATTAATTTAATTTAGGTTTTCAATTAATTAAAGAAAAGGAAAAAGAAAAGGGACTTTTGGTTTGGTCTTAGTTTAAATTGGGCCAAAAGTCAAGATTGGGCCCAAAATACCCCAAAATGCCACCCAGTCCATCTTCACACCCATGACCCTCCAGACCTATCCATACCCAGAACCCGCGACCCAGACCCACCCCATTTCTCTTTAAATCCTAACCCTTCACCATACCTCATCCAATGGTTATCATTTAATCTCACATAAATATATATATGTATATAATATTAACAAAAACCTAACCCTAACACCCCAGTCCAAACGGCGCACCCCCCTCCCCCTTTCTCAACCTTCCCGCCCGTCGACGTTCGCCCCTCCACCGGCCGGAAACGGCATTTTCCGACATCCACGTAAGCTGGTCCCCCCCCCCCCCCCCCCCCCCCCCCAACCTCTCTCTCCACGTCACCCACACCCTAACAAACTCTGACAACATAAGATTTTATCCAAAAAACACGTTTTTTTTACCTTGGATGATTTTTGGATTAATGGGAGACGTTGGATTTGAACACTTTAAATCCTACCCGTCCATTTGTTCCGAAAATCGTTCGAAAATGGAGGATTAAAGAGATTTTTGGATTTTCAGATTTTTTGAGAATTTATTTTCGGATTTCTTGGAGGATAAGTATAGAAGCTTTTAGGGCTTCTATATAAGGTGGAGGTTTTCAGAAGAAGGGAGGTTTTTTTTAGAGAAAAATCAGTAGAGAGAGTAATAATCTAGGGTTTTAATTTTGATTGTCTTCTTCTAAATTTTTCGATCCGTTCAAAAAAACAAAAGGATATTGTGCTCGATTTTTAATTTATTTTCTGTTTCTCCAGTCCGAAAATACACTTCAGTTTTTCATATTTTAGTTTCTTTCGTGGAGTTAATTCGATTTTAAAAAATGGAGATTATTTGAGGTTTGAAGCTGTTGTTCGAGGTCGAAGGTTGAGGTTTCCGGATTTCCATTGAAGATTTTGAGTGAGATCTTGGTTCATTTCACCATTGTAATTTGCTGAAAGATTATTTGAAGTTTGACAGGTTCATCTTGTTCTCGTACTGTCATTAGCATAAAATATGAAAGTTAGGAGTGATTTTGTTACGTGAAAAAGTTTGAATGTCTCTGTTTTTTCACGTTATGATGTTTGTTTGAACATTTGTTGTGATGACCCAAAACGGCATCTTATGTAATTTAAGTTATATATGTGTTCCGAGACTTCGAGAGCCTCCGTTAGCCTCACCTCGATATGCGTGCGCAGCCCGGGCGTGTAGCCGGGAAGCTTATACGTGAAAAACTGATAAAAGAATGAGTTTTGATAATTAATAAATGAATATAGTTGACTTTGGTCAACATTTCTGGTAAACAGACCCGGACCCGTGAGTCGACGATCTCGGAGGGTCCGTAGGAAAATATGGGACTTGGGCATATGCCCGGAATCGAATTCCGAGGTCCCAAGCCCGAGAAATGAATTTTTAAAAGAAATTATTTTCTGAAAATAATAAAGGAATATGAAAGTGAATAATAATGTGGAAATCTCGTTACCGGGTCCGTATTGAGGTTCCGGAACCCGGAACAAGTTTATTATATACTATCTGTCTTATCTGTGGAATTTGGGGTAAAACGGGCGTGAATTGAGTGGTTTCGGATAAAAAATGAGGTTTTCAAGTTTTAAAGAATTTGAAATGTAACTTGGAAAGTGATGTTATGTTCCCGAGGTCTGAATGAGATTCCGAGACCGGGAATAGTTCCGTGGTGTCATTTATAACTTATCTGCAAAGTTTGAAGTCATTCCGAGTAGTTTAGGCCGGTTCAACGTATTGAAGTGGATTCTAGAATTTTAAAGTTCTTAAGATTTGATTAAATAAGTTTTGGGGTTTGATTTCGAGTTCCGTTGTTGTTTTTCGTGTTCCGAAAGTTCGAGCGAGTCCGCTTAGTGATTTAGGACTTGTTGGTATATTTGGACGGGGGCTCGGGTGGGCCCAGGTGCCTCCCGGACCGCGCGAGGCCAAAAACCAGCGAAAACCATTGCTGGTGCACAGCAGCTGGTGTGACCGCAGATGCGGTTGCCCAGCCGCAGGTGCGGGACCGCAGGGCTCGCAGGTGCGATCCCCAGCCCCTTGCCCAAAGTCCGCAGGCGCGTGACCGCAAGTGCGGTCCAGGCCATCGCAGGTGCGAGTTTTCCCGCAGGGGCGACCAAATTCCGCAGGAGCGGTTTCTTTTCCGCAGGTGCGGCCCCTTCTGGGATTGCCCAGGTCCGCAGGTGCGAGTCCCTTTCCGCAGGTGCGAAAATCGCCCAGTTAATTCTTAACTCTTAAGTCCAAAAACAGTGTTATTC
>ML276658.1:0-10031 GCA_005239495.1 Nicotiana undulata
TAGCCTTCCACACCCACGCGATCGCATCATACCCCCACGCGGTCGCGATGACCAGTTGACCTCTCCCACGCGCTTGACTGGCACCCTACGCGATCGCGATCTAGCACGCGATCGCACTGCTTTACCCGGTCAACCTCTACGATCGCGGATACACTTTTGCGATCGCAGAGAGTAAATTTTTCTCCCTCTCCCAATGCACTACGCGATCGCAGCTTTCCCCTCNTTAATCATCCAAAATCAACCCTGAGCCCCTTGGGACCCCAACCAAATATACTAACACATCCCATAACATCATTCAAACTTAGTCGCACTCTCGAAACACCAAAACTAACATCAAAACACCAAATTCTCATCCAATTCAAGCCTATGATTTCCAAAAACTTCCGAAACGCGCATTTGATCAAAAACCCAACCAAATCATCTCCGAATGACCTGAAATTTTGCGGGCAAGTCCAAAATGACCTAACGAAGCTACAGCAACTCTCGGAATCCCATTCCGACCCTCGGATCAAAATCTCGCCTATCAACCGGAATTCGCCAAAATACTAACTTCGCCAATTCAAGCCTAATTCTACATCGGGCATCCTAAAAATATTCTGAACACACTCCTAAGTCCCAAATCACCTAACGAAGCTATCCGAACCATAAAATACGTATTCCGAGGTCGTTTACCAATAAGTCAACTCTTAGCTGACTTTCTCCCATTTTAAGGCTGTTCTTGAGGACTAAGTGACTGAATTCTCATTTAACCATTTCGATTTCAAGCCTATCAACTCTAACACATTAATAATATAATAACCAATCTATAATGAGTCAATAACAACAGTTATAATGCAGGTTTCACGTAACGACGGACCGGGTCATTACATATACAATCAAGAAAAAATTTAATTTATTTTTTCAAAATTACCCTTATGTATGTTATCCCTAAAAGGTCATTTACTCCTCATGTTTGAGAAAAGAAGTAAGTGCTACTATAACTATGCTACAATATTTAATTAAAGGTAGTTTAGTCACACTAACTATTTTTATCTAGAATTTAGTATTTCCTTAATAGGTGTGCCGGGTAAGCGGATTCAAAATGATCGGATAACATATGAACCTGCAATACTGATCAATTTAGTCATGTTAGATAATATTATTACATACTTATAATTTAGAAATATACAATTTTTTATATCTAACCTAAGATTTTTTTTATAGACAATTTTTTGTCTATATTCCCTTCTAATGCGTTGGTGCTCTATCATGATCAGAACACTTATTGTCGATGGTGATATCCTTTTTGAAAGTGTAATGTATAGTTGTATGTGCGAGAAAGTATATTGCGGTAAATACTGTCCAATATTATATGTTATTTTTTCTGTATTATTTATTGTTTTGTAATATACAAGTGTGCAGAAAAGTTTTTGAACAAATTTAAAAGGATATTCTTCATTTTTGTAAGAGTAAAAATTGAATTATAGGGATAAATACAGCTTGGAAACATATTGAGCCATGAAGATTTCTATATGTATGGCGTTGTCAAAACCTCTACATACCATTATTATACAATTACATAAGCTACTAATAGATATAAGTTTCTTAATAGCACGAAGAACATATTTTTCTTCAAAACTAACTTATATAAAATGGAAGATCGACTTTAACTTTCCCATTATATACATACACATCACTAACATATATGAGAAACAATAAATTTGACATTGTACCTGTGTGGTGGAATTCTATTTGATGCTAAATTATCAAATATTCTTTCTCATAGTAGTTGTTAGTATCATCTTCTATTAAATTGAAACTGGAAAGTATTTTGCTTTAATTAATTAACTTGGCAATCAACATTATGCAGTTGATCGATATACTTATTCATTCTAGATAAGATAGCACTTTCTATCGTATAATTTGTACAAATTACTTTTTTATTTAATTATAAAACTATTTCCGTTATTAAGTAATATTCACAGCAAAATGAAGTGAAAAGTTACTGAATAATGAATGTTCTTACTCTTATGTTTCTTGTTGGCTGATTTTTTTTCATTTGATGCTATAAGTAATAATTTATCAAAATAGTATTTACAGTCTCTCCTCTCATCAATTTTGAAACTACTATACTACATGATTTAAATAACCTCTTAAAATTATTACTTTTTTACCAAAAAGTTTTTTGATATCCATATATCTGAAGCTCATGTCAATTGTTTTAGATGTCTGACGCTTCATATGTCCCATATTATTAACTTTGTTTTTTCTTATAAATTTAATATCGACATTCTGCTTTAATATATTTGTGAAGTTTGTTTCGATAGTTTGAAGAGATATGTGAAATATAAAATGAGTTGTATGGCCTCCTTATAAAATTTTTGCTACTTGCTACTACGCCGCTTGTTGCTATTACTAATGGTTCTTGATCAAATATTTGCAAGTAAGACACGATATATGAATATTTATTTCGATTCGCCCGAGATTTTCTACAAAAGATAATTCCATTTTACAATAGTCGTCTCTTGCAATATAATCTTTAAAGCTTGCTCGCATTTAGAATTTAGTTTTGATTGTATATTAAAAATTTTCTCAAGCACTTGTATGGCCTTTTGATCCTTAATGCTATCATATTCGACTTTTTGTGTTTGTTTAATTTCACCTCAATGATCTTCTTATATAATAAATATATGTACACTAAGAGTTCTATAAGCTTGAAAATTATTTATACATTTTGGATGCTTTCGCTAAATAGTTAATTGAAAGACTTAATTATTTGATCTTAATATTAGCTCATTTCATATTTTGAAATTTAATCGTAATTATAATTTTAGCTACTAAATATCAATTTGAAATTCTACTTTTGGATTTTTATGAGGTAGAAATATTAATGGTATTGAATCTTACCAACCATCTCTCACATACACATTTATATTCTTACCATTTTTTAGTTATTTGTTTTAAATATTGTTTGTAATTTTAAATATTACACAAAAAAATTGATGAATAGTATTTTGAGTAAGAGGTCAACTCAAATATAATATGAAAAATGTATTGTTCATATATATAGTTCCAAGATAATATAAAACAAAATGCGGTTATGTTATAGTTTTTAAATAAAAATAATTGAAATATTATCTATACCTTTAGTTGGTTGGATTAAAATATATATATATATATATATATATATATATATATATATATATATATAATAGAAAGGGAAAAGGGAATCAACTTATTCATAGTAGTATGTATACTGCTCGTTATTCTTGTCCAATTATTAATAGAATTAAATTAATAGTAGTAAATATTGCCGAATCTGTATATCTTAAAAGTGGCCTAATGTGAATGTCCTAAAACTAATAGGTTTGTAAGGTTAATATCTAAAATTTCGGTTATGTCCTTTATTATGAGTTAATATGTTTAGTATTATAAGGTTATTTTTGTCAATCGATTTTTTATTCATGTTTTTATAATAACTAGTCTCTATATACGTGTCTCGCACGTAATGTTTTAGAACTAAAATAAAGATGAGAAATAAAAAAGGTAACGAAAAATATTAGATATTAAAAGTGTATAACAATTGAAGCTCAAAATAATTAGAAATATTTAAAAACTTGCTATTTAATTCGCTAATAGAATTGACATAAAAATCAATAATCTTTCTCTACATTTTGATTTATTAATAAAAATGTTATGAAAACACATTGTTATAACCTTAGTATGAAAAAATATAACTCTGATAAAATATTTTAATGAAGCAATAACACCTAACAATTAAATATATCATGAAAAAGATCATATAATACTGAAATAATTATTAACTAATGGGGGTTGTCTAGTGGTATAAGGAATCCTTTTGAAAATGCTTGAGATCTTTGTACGAATTCAATGCCTAAATAGAAAGGTCCAATGGTCTATTGACCATCTATGTCAAATAAACTTAATTCTGATAAAAATAATTTTTTCACATTTTTTTTTTGTTCAAATTCTTCTGAAAAACATCTTTGTGAGTTTTTTTTTTTGAAAAAAAAAACCTTCTTGCTGATCTTAAAAAGAGTTATAATGCGTAGGTCTCTTTAGTTTTATCTTAAACCTTTAATTGAGCTTCATAATCAATATTTTATAACATTACGCGTTTTATATATAATTTTAAATGGAATTCAATCAATATTATGCCGTGATACAACCACCGTAATACCAATTCAAAGGTGAAAACTCGTTTATTTAAAGTGATAATATAGTTTTTTTGAAAAATAAATTGAAGCTTTCTCAATATTTAGATTACAAAAATAACTTTAGCTTTTCGTTCATGTTGAATTTTAGTATCTTAAAATTGATTAGTGGACGAAGAATTGCTTGAAGTTGTGCCTAAAGAATAAGTGTTTGAAGAACTTATTCCCCAAAATAATAATGTACTTAAATTTGTATAATAAGCAAGGACTCTTTGATCTGGAACCAAAATCCAGAAGCATTATCTGTTTAAAACTCTATGTTAGATCGTGCTATGTCTTTTTTTTATTTACTAAAATAACCAATAAATTAATGGTTGAATTAGATTAAAAGAGGGCATTAAGGTCGATCAATATTTTAAGGATATTTTTGTCGTTCAACATTTAGCATCCAACATTCGTGCTTTTATAATAATATAGATATAGATATAGATACTAGTCTCTATGTCCGTGCGTTGTGCGTATATTTTTAGTTAAGTATTTATACTAAAGAACAATAAATTAAAACAAATCTAGAAGTATATAAGAAGAAAGAATCATGTAGAAAGCAATTGGCATAGAAAAAATGCAATAACCTTTTAATTGTTGAAAGTTAGTAATTAGTATCATCACATTAACATAATATTTAATTCAAGACGATTGGCAGTCGTATGAACCAACAAAAATAATCGATTTCGTTATGCTGGTCGCATATTATATGTATTTGTAAAGTAGTGAAATATAGTTTGTAATCATATCTTGCCTACTATTTCTTTGCAGATTATGTATTTGGCGTATGTTTTTTCTTTTGGATAATGTGTATAATACAAATTCAGTTATAAAACAAATGTTATCTTTATTCAGAGTAAAATTAGTTATCTTTTAAATTCGAAAGTATTACGAACATATAATTAGGACATATAGTGTTACAATATATTTTAGTAATTTTTTCTTAAGTCCAAACTGCACGATTAAGTGATGGATTTTCTAACTTTAAGTAGAATTGACACCTGATATATTTGAGTCATTCAAAACAAAGAAACTACCAACAACAAAAATGCTCAAAAGTTTCAATTTTGGTTTCGCATGCCAATTTTATTATTTAGGTAGGTTTATGTGCTTGATTCCTTTGTGAAAATATTTTGTCACGACCCGAAATCCAACCTTTCAGGTTGTGACTGCGTCTAACGTTGCACCCGCTAGACAAGTCAACGTACACAACAACTTGACATTTTTAAAACAACTTAACAGTAATATAATTGCTTTATTACTATCAAGTTGTTTTAAAAATGTCAAGGTGTTGTGTACGTTGGCTTTTTTAGCGGGTTCAACGTTAGACGCAGTCACGACCTGAAAGGTGGGATTTCGGGTCGTGAAAGTTGGTATCAGATCTCTAGGTTGCTTAGGTCTCACAACTCACGGACGAACTTGGTAGAGTCTGAGGGATCGGTACGGAGACGTCTGTATTTATCCCCAGAGGCCGCAAAGTTAAGATAACTCCACATTTCTTCATTCTCTATCGTGTGATATACATTCTGAGTACTGATTGATCTTCCATTCTACTCTCTCACAGATGGCGAGGACGCGTGCTTCCCTTGGTTCCGCTCAGTAGCCCGACACTCCTGCTACAGCTCCTACGAGGGGTCGAGGTCGTGCTAGAGGCTGAGGCTGGGGCAGGGCTCAGCCTAGAGCAGCAGCCCCAGTGGAGGACCCTCAGGTCGAGTCTGACGAGGAGGTCCCAGTTCCAGCAGTCCTAGTTGGACCAGCGCAGGTCCCAGAGGGGTTCATAGCTACCCCAGTGCTTCAGGACGCTCTTGTCCGTTTGGTAGGACTTATGGAGAGTGTGGCTCAGGGCGGTCTTCTTCCTACTGCACCAGCTGGATCTCAGGCTGGGGGAGGGACCCAGACTCCTATTATTCATACCCCAGAGCAGGTTGCCACTCAGTTTCAGACTCCAGCACCTCAGACGGCTGGAGTAGCTCAGTCGGGTATGGTGGCACCGGCAGCTGAGGGTGCAGCTATGTCAGCAGATGCTCTATAGAGACTGGACAGATTCACCAAGTTATTCACTACTACTTTTACTGGTGCACCGTCAGAGGATCCACATGACTATTTGGACAGCTGCCCCGAGGTTCTTCGGAACATGGGTATAGTGGAGTCCAATGGAGTTGACTTCTCTACTTTTTGACTATCTAGCGCAACCAAGACTTTGTGGAGGGACTAAATCTTAGCCAGACCAGTTGGGTCTGCATCTTTGACTTGGGCTCAGCTCACAGAGGTATTTTTGGGGAAGTTCCTTCCCATTACGCAGCGAGAGGATCTTAGGAGGCAATTTGAGCGCCTCCAGCAGGGATCTATGTCTATTACTCAGTACGAGACCAGGTTCATCGCTCTAGCCAGGCATGCATTGATGATACTCCCCACTGATCGCGAGAGAGTTCGGAGGTTCATTGAGGGATTGGCCCAGCCTATACGACTCCAGATGGCCAGAGAGTCGAGTACTGATATTTCATTCCAGGATGCGGCTGATGTGGCCAGGAGGATTGAGATGATTTTGTCACAGGGAGGTGGTCAGGGGGCTGACAAGAGGCCCCGTCATTTTGGTAGATTCAGTGGAGCCTCATCTGGAGGCAGGGATTCTTTCAGCAGGGGTCATCCACCCCGACCATTTCAGTCAACACTTCAGGTATCTCCTCGTGCACCGCCAGTTCATGTTAGTGCACCACCAACATCTATCAGTGCACAACCGCTTCAGAGTTACCAGGGTAGTTATCAGGGTCGTCAAGACCAGTTTTCGAGTCATCAGCCACAGCAGCAGAGATCTTGTTATACTTGTGGTATGCCGGGGCACCTTTTCAGATTTTTCCCTCCAGCTTTGAGTGGACCCCAGCAGCAGAGTTCCCGTGCCTTGGTTCCCATAGCAGGTGCACCCTTGCCTCCTCAGCCAGCTAGAGGTGGTGGCCGTGGTGCCAGAGGTAGTGGTCATGTTCATAGAGGTGGATCTCAGGCCGCGAGGGGTAGAATCCAGGTTGCAGCAGGTAGACCCAGAGATGTTCCGATTGGAGGGGCTCAGCCCCGGTGTTATGCTTTTCCTGCTCGTTCTGATGCTGAGGCTTCTGATGCAGTTATTACAGGTACGGTTTCAGTTTGCAGCCGAGAGGCTTCGGTGTTATTTGATCCGGGTTCTACATTCTCCTATGTGTCTTCATATTTTGCCCCTTATTTGAGTATGCCCCGTGATTCCTTGAGTACTGTTGTACTTGTGTCTACACCGGTGGGTGATTCTATGGTAGTAGATCGAGTCTACCGTGCTTGCATAGTAGTTATTGGTGATTTGGAGACTCAGGTTGATCTTTTGCTTTTTGATATGGTTGACTTTGATGTTATATTGGGGATGGACTGGTTATCCCCATATCATGCTATCTTGGAGTGTCATGCCAAGACAGTGACCTTAGCCTTGCCTGGAGTACCTCGGTTAGAGTGGAGAGGGACTCCTAGTCATTCTTCGGGTAGGGTTATTTCTTATATGAAGGCTCGGCGCATGGTCGAGAAGGGTTGTTTGGCCTATTTGGCCTATGTTCGTGATTCTAGTGCTGAGGTTCCTTCTATAGAGTCCGTGCTCGTAGTTCGTGAGTTTCCAGAGGTATTCCCTGCTGACCTACCGAGTATGCCACCCGACAGGAATATTGATTTTTGTATTGAGTTAGCTGAGGGCACTCATCTCATTTCGATTTCCCCGTATCGTATGGCTCCGCCAGAGTTGAAGGAATTAAAGGAACAATTACAGGATTTGTTGGATAAAGGCTTCATTAGGCCTAGTGTTTCTCCTTGGGGTGCTCCAGTACTGTTTGTGAAGAAGAAAGACGGCTCAATGAGGATGTGTATTGACTACCGACAATTGAATAAGGTTACTATTAAGAACAAGTATCATTTACCGAGGATTGATGACTTATTTGATCAGCTTCAGGGTGTTACGGTGTTCTCTAAGATAGACTTGAGATCTGGTTATCATCAGTTGAGGATCAGGGCTTCTGATGTGCCCAAGACGGCTTTTCGCACTCGTTATGGGCATTATGAGTTTTTGGTCATGTCGTTTGGGTTGACTAATGCCCCCGCTGCTTTTATGGAGTTGATGAATCGGGTATTCAGGCCTTATTTGGACTCGTTCGTTATTCTTTTCATTGATGATATTTTGATATACTCTCGCAGCCGAGAGGAGCATGAGCAGCACTTTAGAGTCGTCCTCCAGACTCTGAGAGATCGGCAGTTGTATGCCAAGTTTTCTAAGTGCGAGTTCTAGTTGAGTTCTGTGGCATTCTTGGGCCACGTGGTATCGGCAGAGGGCATTCAGGTGGACCCGAAGAAAGTTTTAGCAGTTAGAGATTGGCCTAGGCCGACTTCAGCCACAGAGATTCGAAGCTTCTTGGGCCTCGCAGGCTATTATCGCCGGTTTGTGGAGGGGTTTTCATCTATAGAAGCCCCTATGACCAAGTTGACGCAGAAGAGTGTTCAGTTCAGATGGTCTGAGGAGTGTGAAGCGAGCTTTCAGAAGCTCAAGACAGCATTGACCACAGCACCAGTGTTGGTATTACCCTCAGGTTCAGGTTCTTATACCGTGTATTGTGATGCTTCGCGGGTAGGACTTGGTGCGGTATTGATGCAGGAGGGCAAGGTTGGCAGGATATGCATCTCGTCAGTTGAAGATTCATGAGAAAAACTATCAGTCCATGATTTGGAGCTTGCAGCTATTGTTCATGCCTTGAAGATTTGGAGGCACTATTTGTATGGGGTACCGTGTGAGGTATTCACTGATCACAAGAGTTTGCAATACTTGTTTAAGCAAAAGGAGTTGAATATGAGGCAGAGGAGGTGGTTAGAGTTGCTGAAGGATTATGATATTACTATTCTCTATCATCCGGGAAAGGCCAATGTGGTGGCCGATGCTTTGAGCCGGAAGTCAGTCAGTATGGGTAGCTTGGCCTATTTATCAATTGGAGAGCGACCTTTGGCTTTGGATGTTCAGGCTTTAGCCAATCGAATCGTGAATTAGAGGTTTCTGAGGCGGGCAGTGTTTTGGCTCATACTGTCGCTCGTTATTCATTGCATGATCGTATTTGTGCCAGGCAGTATGATGATCGTCATTTGTTTGCTCTTAGAGATACGGTTCGGCACGGACGTTCCAAGCAGGTCACAGTTGATGCTGAGTGAGTTTTGAGATTGCAGGGTCGTATATGTGTTCCTGATGTGGACGGCATTCGTGAGTTGATATTGCAGGAGGCCCATAGTTCCCGGTATTCCATTCATCCGGGCACCGCGAAGATGTACCAGGACTTGCGGCAGAACTATTGGTGGCGTAGAATGAAGAAGGATATTGTGGCTTATGTAGCTCGGTGCTTGAATTATTAGCAGGTTAAGTATGAGCACTAGAGACCCGGTGGTTTGATGCAGCAGATTCAGCTTCCCGAGTTGAAGTGGGAGCGTTTCATGATGGATTTTGTAGTTGGGCTTCCACGGACTCAGAGGATGGTGGATGCAGTGTGGGTTGTTGTAGATAGGCTGACCAAGTCAGCACATTTCATTCTTGTGTCGGTTTCATATTCAGCAGAGAAGTTGGCTCAGATCTATACGAGAGAGATTGTCAGATTGCACGGTGTGCCCTTATCTATCATATCAGACCGAGGTACTCAATTTACCTCCCATTTCTGGAGAGTATTTCAGCGAGAGTTGGGCACACAGATTGAGTTGAGCACATCATTTCATCCTCATACGGACGAACACTCCGAGCGTACTATTCAGATTTTGGAGGATATGTTGCGAGCTTGTGTTATTGACTTTGGTGGT
>ML276660.1:607-48196 GCA_005239495.1 Nicotiana undulata
TTTTGCTCAATTTCACTCCAATTTGACCTTAACCACTTCATGGCATCATTTTCCTGCAAATAGAGCAATTACACACTAAAAACGACCTCAAGTTATCATTTAACAATACAAAATCTAATGAGAAAAGGCTAAAATGAGTGGTAAAATCACCACTTATCAGTTTCCCCCATGCATGTTATTCATGTTTATGTCTTAAACGCATGCTTAAGGGTGTTCGAGAGGTAGGACTCGGGCACTCGTCGTGGCTTATCGCTTTGGGTTGTGACAGTCAGTATGATGACCCCCATCTACTCGTCCTTCAAGATAGGGTTCAGATGCTGGGCAGGATATGTGTGCCTAACGTGGATGGGCTTCGGGAGTTGATTCTTGTGGAGGCCCACAGCTCACGGTATTCCATCTATCTGGGTGCCGCGAAGATGTACCAGGATTTGAGGCAGCACTATTGGTTGAGGCGGATAAAGAAGGATATAGTTGAAATTGTGGCTCGGTGTCTCAATTGTCAACATGTTAAGTATGAGCATCACCGGGTGGCTTGCTTCAAAGACTTGAGATCCCATAGTGGAAGTGGGAGCGGATCACCATGGATTTCGTAGTTGGGCTCACATGGACTTCGAGGAAAATCGATGCTATTATGGTGATTGTGGACCGGTTGACCAAGTTCGCGCACTTCATTCCAGTTGGTACTACTTACTCAGAGCGGTTGGATGAGATTAACATCCAAAAGATTGTTCGCTTTCATGGTGTCCCAGTTTCCATCATTTCAAATAGAGGCACACAATTTAGATCACAGTTTTGGAGAGTCGTGCAACGACAATTGGGTACTCAGGTTGAGTTGAGCACCACCTTTCACCCTCAAACGGATGGAGAGTCCGAACTTACTATCCAAATATTGGACGAAATGTTACTCTCTTGTGTCATTGATTTTGCGGGTTCATGGGACAAAAACCAGCAATAGCAAAATTAAAAAAAATGATCCGAAATCAATCCGAAACACGCTCGAGCCCCTCGGGAACCCATCCAAACATACCAACAAGTCACATAACATAACACGAACCTACTCGGGGCCTCAAAATACATAAAAATATCGAAACGACGAATCACACCTTAAATCAAAATTTATGAACTTTGAACTTTAAATTTTCAAAACTCGCGCCGAAATATATCAAATCATCCCTGAATGAACTCAAATTTTGCACAAAAGTCCCAATTGACATGACGAAGCTATTTCAAATTCCCGGAACCACAATCCGAATCCGATATCCTCAAAGTCAACTTCCGGTCAAACTTATGAACTTTCCAAACCTTTAAATATCCAATTTTTGCCAACTTGTGCCGAAACATTCTAGAAACATCCAAATGCAAATCTAGGCATACGCTCGAGTCCAAAATCACCATTCAGACCTAACAGAACCATCAAAACTTCGTTCCGGGGTAAAATTCACAAAAAGTCAAAACTTGTTCAACTCTTTAAACTTAAAGCTTCAACATTGAAATCCATTCTTGCAAACCAAATACGAATTACATGAAAACCAAAATCGATGATTCACATAAGTCATAATACATGATACGAAGCTACTAATTCCCATAAACTACCAAGCGAAGTGCAAATTCTCAAAATGACCGGTTGGGTCGTTACAAGGTTGATTCCCTTTTATTATTGAGGGTTGTGAGACTAGAGAGGTTCATGATTGAGTGAGACTGATGGCCTATTTGTGAGATATTGTACCTTAGAACATGAGTTGTCTATGTGTCACGTGAGTTGTCCGTGCGGATTCTGATATGATATGGTAGCATGTGAGTTGTCCGCGCAGACCTTGATATGGTATTCGTGCAGTACGCGAGTTGTCCATGCAGATAATAGTGCTTGGGTTGTAGGATCCCCTCCGGAGTCTGTACGCCCCCAGTAAGCGCAGGTACCTAATGAGCGTGTGTATTGAGGGCTGACAACCGAGTGTTGAGCAATTGAGAGCTTGAGTGACATCACTCTGTGAGGTTACATTTGTTTTCTTTGTTGCTGCATTTAGCTGATTCATGCTACTGTTGAACTTCTAGAAACTTGTTATATTTGGTTTTACTTGAACTTGGTAAATATGCAACTGATTTGAATCATGTTACCTACTTTTACTCAATTATATTCTCAGATTTTTTTAAAATTACCAAAATGAATGGTACTGTATAGCTCGTCATTGCCTCTCAGTTCCTTATTATTTGTTACTTGCTGAGTTGGTTGTACTCATGTTACACTCTGCACTTCATGTGAAGATCCAGGTGTGTTTTATCACGAAGGTCGTTGAGTTCAGGCCCAATCGAGTACCGGAGACCACGTGGTAGCTGTCGACGTCCGCATGACCTTATCTCTCCTTATATATTTCTTTCTGTCCTGTATTGATCCTTAGACACAAGTTGTATTAGTTTGGTTATCTAGATGCTCATGACTTGGTGACACCCCGATGTTTGGGGCTAGTTTCCGCATTATGATTCTATATTGAATTCAACTTTTGTTTTTATGAAACATTTCTAATATGAAAAAGTTTTAAACTACCTTTTTTTTTTGCATTACTTGAGTATTTTGGGAAAGTCGTCTTGTCTAGTACCATTGATAGCGCCATCACGACATGTTAGGTTCTTGGGTCGTGATAAACCTGTTGTCATTTCTCCTCCATCTCGAAAGCTATAGAGTAGCACGTGTTTTTTACTTTTTTAGCTTCATGAATTCATAATATGTAGTCATTGTGCACCATCATCCCAGGTATCCGAGATCCACATAACCAGAGTCACATGATTAACATATATAATATAAGGATATAGTCTACTTATAAATAAACCTAAATCGCTATGCGGCAGAACAAGAGATATTCCTAAGGAATTGTCTTGAATAGTGACATAATTTGGTAAAATGCATGCCCTCAAATTCCACTTCTTAACCATCACCACCGTTACAAATGAACCTCAAACCTTGATAATTTACTATAGAAAATGGGAAGCATTAAACTTTGGAAAATATAGCACCAAACATTGACAATTCCATTTTGAAAAACATCTCGTCCCAAAACAGCAAGCATTTGGAGTTCTCTTTCTAGCTTCCATAATATTTTTTTCCAGCTTACATAATACAACAATCAGACTCATCTAATCTTTTATTAAATAGATCCAAGTAACACAAAGTAGAGTAAACAAAAAATTTCAGCTTTCTAGTTCAAACGGCCACCTGCAAGAGCAATTAGATGTAATAATTTAGCATAGCACATTCAGGAACTCATAGGAAAAGCTACCCGATGGAGTATTATAAGCAGCGGAAGCAATCCCGGTTGCAAAATCACATGTAAACTAGAAAACTAGCATATACGGGGTTTCACAGGTTACCTCTTGAAGCGTGAACATTTCTCTTCTATCACGGGAGACTTCAGTTCCATAATTTCTCAATGGAATCTCCATCACCCCGCACAATCGTGATCCTCGAACGTTCCAGGGTCTTTTACTGTGTTACCCAAATAATATCCGTAAACAACAATTTCATATGGGCAAAATTTCTAGGAAAATATGGCTGAAAATTTGGGCCAGCAAGACTCACTCCTATAGATAGAAAACCTTATGTATTTATAGCACAAGTTTTAAGGGTTAAAACCCGTTTTCAAAATCTGTTGGGTTTTCCTTTCCACCAGAAAAAAGGATTCCTTTTCTTTTTATTTAAGCACATTATGGACCACCGAATTTAATTAACCAATCTTCCAATTATGAAATTAATTTATAATTTTTTAAATTAATATCCACAATAATTAATTACGAATTATTCCACTAAAAATTTGTAATTGCACTCCTTATTCAATTTTGAAATTCTTCCATTAAGTCTCATTTAACTCCCATATTATGATTGAGATACTAATCAATTAAATTAAATTACTGACAATTTAATTTATTGATTATTTGCTTTAGACTTTCTCTTAACTTATTTCATGTGTCGGATACAAAATTCACCGGCCGGGTTTAGACATGAAAACTTATAAGCTTTCATGAAGGTGTATCATCAATCTCTAAACCGATACATGGATTCCATCAACTAACTATTACTTCGTCAATTTACATTATTATTGTCTAACTTACCATGCATATTGCAAAGACCCGTAAAATTTCATGTCTAAAATAATGCCCGAATAGGTCCCTGTGTTGTTATAACTGTAGAAATTCTTAAAACGGGCCCATTTTGAGTAAAAAGTATCCCAAAACATGAAAGATAAAATTTTCCAGGAATAGCGCGTTATGCGATCGCATAACAGGTATGCGGACCGCATAGTGGTCGCATACCTGGTCAGGCTACTGTCCAAATTGAGGACAACTATGTAGCCCAGAATGCGATCGCATTTTGGGTATGCAGACCGCATAATTGTCGCATTCTTGCCCCATGGTTTTTCTAGGGAGGTTATGCGACGTACTATGCGATCGCATAACAGGTATGCGGACCTCATAGTGGTCGCATACCTGGGCAGATTGTTTTTCAATTTTGGCCCATTTAAGGGCCATATGTGATAGGAATGCGGACCGCATAGCAGGAATTCGATCGCATTCCTGACCGCATTTCTGTGTCGGGGCTCTTACTTTCTAAATTTAAAACCCGACCCCCTGTTTAATTAAACGCTCCTTCCCTTCAAGTTTAACGATTTTCTGACCAAGAATAGAGAGAGAAAAAGAGAGTTCTTGAGAGAGAAGGTTTCAACATCATCCAATTTGATTTTCCAAAATCACTCAAGCCCGAAAATTTTCGAGTTATTGTCATCTTCCTCACTCAATGAGGTAAGTCTTCACCCTATTACCCCAATTTCTCAGATTTTGGTTAAGAATAAAGCACACATAGGTTGGTTCTTGAAAATTAAAGTTGAGACCTTGCATGCATGTGAGTTAAACTCCGTAATCTAGTAAAGGAAAACATGTTTGGGTAATTATTCTCAAAAAGAGGTTAGTAATCTAAAGGGGGTCACATAGTGTTTGATAAAATTCCCAATTGAATTCAAGCTTCCTAATTCTAAGTGGAATATGTCACATTGTGGAATAGATTGACGGTGCTAGACGGTCCGGTGATTTGTGATAGAAAATAAAAAGGGGAAATTCGACTCGAGGTATATATGGCTAACTTTAATCTTTGTAGAGTCACCTTGTAGTGTCCAAGCATTCAGTATGAGTTTCTTGCTGAGTATATGTGAATTGATTGTTCTGAAGTATTGGGGTGTAAGATTTCATTCTCTGATTCTCTTAGTCGAGTATCATGTTAATTGAAACTGTGAAAGATGATTTCTTGTGATTACACTATCATGTGCAAGGTTCGTTAAACGCTTGAATATGTTGGTATAAAAGAATGGTAGAGAACCCAAATGTATGAACGTATCTAAGTGCTAAGGGATGTGTAACAACTGATGAAAAAAAAGATGTGAAATGATTTAATTGAACTAAATGACCATGGTAATATTGTACATGACCCCTTGTTTGGCAAGGTTTATTGTGCCTTCATTTTTATACGGAATATTGGTCGTAATGAAGTTGTATTCTCGTTGATAGGAATCCTTGGGATTGAATTATTGATTGATAAAGACTATTGTGAACACATGATTGTTCGATTGTTATGAAAGTGTACTCTTGATTATATGAAGCCTTGTGAGTGAATTATGGGCTGTTATTGTTGCTATGAAATGTGATTGTACGGGGGGATCGGGTTGCACACCGCAACACGAGGTAATAAGGGTGGAGAGGTAACAAAGGTGGAATGTGAATTGTACGGTGGGATCAGGTTGCACGCCGCAATAGAATGTAATAAGGCTGAAATGTGATTGTATGGTGGGATCGTGTTGCACGCCGCAACGGGAAGCAATAAAGGTGGAAATGTTGAGAAGGAATAAGGGTGGAATGTGGTTGTGTTGAAATTAGGATCTGTGAAACTCATTATTGTTGTTGTTTTTGTTTCTGTGCAATACTTGTTGGTTCCATTTACTGTCTCTTATCTCTGTATTGTTTTATTTTACTTAGAGTAAAGCTTGTTCATACATACTAGTACTATTCCACGGTACTAATGTCCCTTTTTCCGGGGGCGCTACATCTTTTATATGGATGTAGGTGGTTCCATAGAAGGTAGCTCAGCCCGCCGTTAGTGGTGCCTCCTCTTCATCTCTTCAGCAGTTTTGGTGAGCCCTATTCCTTCTCGGGGCCGTGTGTGGATTATACCATTCTCTTTTTGCTTACATTGTAAGAGGTATAGCCGGGGCCTTGTTGCCGGCAAGTTTATGTAAAACTCCTAGAACTCTTAGATGCTCCGTAGACACTGTGTGGGTTGTATATATATATATATATATATATATATATATATATATATATACATATATATATATATATGTATATATATATATACNTCAAATCCCAAAATCGGGGGATGAGACCAGCGCCTGACGGGATAAACCCAGTCAAGCGGACTTGGATCGCCTTTCCTACCCAACGTATTGACCCGTGTTCATAACATTCATTATTCCATGTGAGTTAGACAATCTAGATTCAAAGTATAATTTACAACATGATTCCATTTTTCCTCTTTTAACTTTCAATAATAGATAATCCAAAACATACAACTTACATACAACATTTCTGATTTACCATCCAAATTTACGAATGAATACAACTATCGCCCAAAATAGATATATATATATATATATATATATCTATTTTGGGCGATAGTTGTATTCATTCGTAAATTTGGATGGTAAATCAGAAATGTTGTATGTAAGTTGTATGTTTTGGATTATCTATTATTGAAAGTTAAAAGAGGAAAAATGGAATCATGTTGTAAATTATACTTTGAATCTAGATTGTCTAACTCACATGGAATAATGAATGTTATGAACACGGGTCAATACGTTGGGTAGGAAAGGCGATCCAAGTCCGCTTGACTGGGTTTATCCCGTCAGGCGCTGGTCTCATCCCCCGATTTTGGGATTTGAAAAACTTGTTATCAGAGCCTAAGGTTTTAAAAGTGTCGTAGGATATCTCTGAGCCGTGTCTAGTAGAGCCCTTCTTATCGGTGTGTTGTCGACCACATCTATAATTAGGGGGTTGCATGGACATTTAGGAAAATACCCTTTCATTGTTACTCTGTATCGTGCGATGAAGTGAAAGGTGAGAATGTCTCTATCTAACTCGTGCATTGTCCTAATGTTCAGTAAATGGCACCCAAGAAGAGAGCTCGGCTCAGCCTAGAGGCCAATGCCACCCCAAGTGTGGCCATAAATCCTTTATCTAATGGTGCGGGTGAGAATGATTCCCCGAGCTTGAATCTTCATGACTCCTCCATGCCAGGCCAGTCTATCCCTATTCGTGCTCCATCGGAGGGTACTGAAATCCCTCCCTGTTGGTATTCCTGATCCTTCCTCAGTCCCAACTTCCGGTCCTTGTATTTTTGATGGGGACCTCAGGGGTGCTATTCAGATGTTGACTCAGTTAGTGGCCTCCCAAGCCCTAAGATCGCAGCCTGCCCCTGCGTTCCCTAGCGAGCAAGGGGATTCTTCAGGTTCTAGGGTCAACCAGTTTCTACGGTTAGCCCCTCCAGAGTCCATAGGAACCTACCCAGAGGCCGATCCTCAAGATTTTATAGATGAAATGTACAAGACTCTCCGGGTTATGAAGGATACTGAAACAGAGGGAGTTGAGCTAGCTTCCTATCGTCTAAAGGGAGCAGCATATTCATGGTTTGAGATGTGGGAGAGTTCTCGTGGAGAGGGGAGCCCTCCGGCGAGGTGGGTCGAGTTTGTAGATGCCTTCATGGATAATTTCTTTCCTACCGAGGTTATGGAAGCCCGTGCTGCAAAGTTTGAGGTCCTTAAGCAGGGCCACATAAGTGTGTGGGAGTACCATATGGAGTTCGTGCGCTTGTCCAAGTATGATACCCACATGATGCCGACTATGGAGTCCAGAGTTCGTTGGTTTGATAAGGGACTTGGTCCCTTGGTTGTCAATGAGGCTGCTTTACATTCGGATATGAACTATTGTAAGATTGTGAGTTTTGCCCAAGCTACGGAGGCTCAGAAATTGAAGATAAAAATGGAGAGAGAGAGTAGTAGTAGGGCTCGGTCAACGGGCAACCTTGGGAGTTCAGTTTGAGGTGGGAGATCAGCCCTTGGGAGAGGGTCAGTAGGGCCATCTCAGTCCTATGCTCAGCCTTCGGCCAGTGCGCTGCCATCAGGGCACAACTATCAGCAGGGAGGTCGTTTTGGGCCCGGTTCAGATGGCAGGAGGTTCCACAAGTCAGATCGTTCTGGTGGGAGGTTTCAGCAGCAGCGGAGGGTCCCATGTCTTAAGTGTGGGAGGTCCCATTCTGAGCCATGTTACCTGGATATTCCGGTATGCTACAGATGTGGAGTGAGGGACCATGCTCAGCGAGATTGTTGTGCGCCCAGCCAGGGCACAGGTAGAGGTATTGCTCAGCCGTCCAGTTCTTCAGCCACTACATCTTCATCACGCCCTCCAGCTCCAGCAGGGCGCGATGCACCTAGGGGTAGAGAACGGGATCAAGAGAGACCCTGTCGATTCTATGCTTTGAGTGGTCGCCAGAGTGCGGAGGCTTCTCCAGATGTTGTCACAGGTATTCTGATTGTCCAATCGCATTATGTTTATACTCTTATTGATCACGGGTCTTCATTGTCATATGTTACTCCATTTATTGCTTCGAGTTTTGGGATATAACCCGAACAACTTCATGAGCCGTTCTCAGTGTCGACTCCGGTTTGTGATTCTTTTACGACCGCACGAGTCTATAGGAATTGTGTTGTCACGGTGTGTGGTCGAGATACCACGGACGATCTTATTGAGTTAGGAATGTTAGATTTTGATGTGATCATGGGAATGGATTGGCTTTACTCGTGCTTTGCTAAACTCGACTGCCAAACCAGAATTATGAGGCTCGAGTTTTCTAAGGAGCCAGTTATCGAATGGAAGGGGAATGCTGTTGTGCCGAGAGGTAGGTTTATTTCCTATCTTAAGGCCTCCAAGATGATCCAGAAGGGGTGCATATATCATTTGGTCCGGGTTGTAGACACCACTTCAGAGGTGCCTGCTCCCGAGTCCGTGCCGGTTGTGAATAAGTTTCTTGAAGTGTTTCCGGATGAGCTTCCTGGGGTTCCGCCAGATAGAGAGATCAATTTCGGGATTGATGTATTGCTAGATACGCAGCCAATATCTATTCCACCATACAGGATGGCGCCAACAAAATTGATAGAGTTAAAATAACAATTGAAAGATCTATTAGAAAAGGGTTTCATTCGGCCAAGTGTGTCGCCTTGGGGCGCACCGGTTCATTTTGTCAGGAAGAAGGATGGATCGCTTCGAATGTGTATTGATTATCAGCAGCTCAACAAGGTCACCATCAAGAATAAATATCCACTACCTCGGATAGATGATTTGTTCGATCAGTTGCAAGGTGCCAGATTCTTCTCAAAGATTGACTTACGATACGGGTATCACCAGTTAAAGATCAGGGAGCAGGATATTCCTAAGACCGCCTTCAGGACTCGTTATGGGCACTTTGAATTTCTGGTAATGTCTTCTGGGCTAACCAACACCCCAACAACTTTTATTGCTCTTATGAATCGGCAAGTCGTTTCTTGACTCCTTCGTGATAGTCTTCATTAATGATATCCTTGTCTATTCGGGAAGTCAGGAAGATCATGCTAATCACCTCAGGGCAGTTCTGCAAACTCTTCATCAGCACCAGTTGTATGCAAAGTTTTCGAAATGTGAGTTTTGGCTAGAATCAGTCACCTTTTTGGGCCATGTTGTTTCTAGGGAAGGGATTCAAGTTGATCCCCAAAAGATCGCAGCGGTGAAGGATTGGCCTAGACCAACGACCTCGACAGAGATTCGCAGTTTCTTGGGTCTAGCTGGTTATTATCGAAGATTTGTGGAGGGATTCTCTACTCTCGCCTCCCCATTGACTAAGCTGACGCAGAAAGCAGTCAAGTTTCAATGGTCTGATGCTTGTGAAAAGAGTTTTCGGGAATTGAAATCAAGATTGACTTCGGCACCGGTGTTGACCTTGACAGAAGGTACAGAAGGATTCGTGGTTTATTGTGATGCTTTGAGGGTTGGTTTGGGGTGTGTGTTGATGCATTTTGGTAAGGTCATAGCGTATGTGTCAAGGTAGCTCAAGAATCACGAGAAGAATTGTCCGATGCATGATTTGGAGCTCGCATCGGTTGTGTTTGCATTGAAAATCTGACGGCATTATCTTTATGGGGTCCATGTGGATGTGTTTACAAACAACAAGTGTCACGCCCCAAAACCAAGGGACACGACCAGCGCTCGACCGGGTAGCCCCAGTCAAGCGGACCTGGATTCCTTTTTCCTTCCCACGTATTACCCCGAAGTTTCCGATGTACATTATTCAATTATAATTAAGACGCATTCTTACAATCTGAAATTAAACCATAGAATTCTGTCATTACCAACATGTAGTACAATACTTACCAAATATACATAACACACAGTTTTACTTTACGTGGTCTACAAGCCATACTTCCCAAAATACATAAGTACATAACCCACATTTCTTGTCTACGGAGCCTATAAAAGTACGAAGGAGTTATATATAATACTTGCCGGTAACAAGGCTCCGGCTATACCTTACACAAATACCAAAATAAAAATCCAGAAGAAAAGGTGGCATGAACCACACTGGGCCCCGAGAGAAGATGGGCTCACCAAAATAGCTGATAGGACGTAGAGAAGGCACTACTGTCGGTGGGCTGGACTACCTGCTATAGAACCACTTACAATCATCAGAAGAATGTAGCGCCCCCGGCAAAGGGACGTCAGTACATTTGAATTGTACTTGTATGTATGAACAAACTTTACTCTAAGTAAACTCAATAATGCCCAGGCAAGAGACATACAGAGAGTCACACAATCACTGCACAAGACATAGAAAGATACACAATGGAAGTTCCACAATTTTCATAATCACAATCTCAATTCCACCCTTGTCCCTTCTCACATTTCACCCTTATTTCTTCTTTTGCGGCACGCAATCTGATCCCACCTGACAATCACAAGCATTTATTGTGTTTCTGTTGCGGCGTGCAACCCGATCCCACCTGACAATCACAATCACACCCTTTTTACTTCTCACATATCACCCTTATCCCCCCTGTTGCGGCGCGCAACCCGATCCCACCAAGCAATCACATCTCATATCAACGATGACAAATCACAGTTCAAGCACAGAAAATTTCAGCAATAAGAATACAGCTTCTTTACATAGCCCTTAGCATATACATTCGTACTCTTGGATTCATTATCCTCCTAACATCGTTTTACATTCGTACACTTCACGCTTCAACATACTTCGGACAACTAGTTGCACATATTCATAATAATACACGTACCGCATGCTTGAACACCACAAGTGATTTTACAAAGATTAAAGTTAGCCATACATACCTGGAGTCGAGTTCCCCTTCATAATTTCTATTGAAATCCACCAAATCACCTAGCACCATCAATCTAGTTCACAATGCGACATATTTACCTTAGAATTAGGAGCCTCGAATTCATTTGAGCATTTTATCAAACACTATGTGATCCCTTAGATTGACTAAACCCTTTTTAGTGAAATATTACTCTACTTGCTTCCCTTTACTAGGTTATGGAAGATTATTCACATGCATGCAAGGTCTCAACTTTTATTCTCAAGAACCAACCTATGTGTGTTTTATTCTTAGCTAAATTCCGAGAATTTGGGGAAATAGGGTGAAGACTTACCTCTTATGATGAAGAAGATGACGACTACTCGATAAACTTCCAGGCCTGAGTAGAGATGGAGGACCAATTTGGGGAAGATGAGGACTTCTCTCTCTAGAACCCACTCTCACTTCTCTCTATTTTGTTTAGAATCCAGTTAAAATGAAAGGGGGCAGGGGTTAAATGAAACTGGGGTCGGGTATAAAAATTTATAAAATTAAAAGACCGTGTCGAATATGCGGTCAGGAATGCGATCGCATTCCTGATATGCGGTCCGCATATTGGACCGCGGAATGGCCCCCAGGTGGGCCAAATTTTGAAAACATTCTGCTCGTGTATGCGACCACTATGCGGTCCGCATACACGTTATGCGATCGCATTGTGAGTCGCATAACACCCCTTTAGTTGGGCAGTGATCTGCCCGTGTATGCGACCACTATGCGGTCCGCATACACGTTATGCGATCGCATTGTGCGTCGCATAACACCCCTTCAGTTGGGCCGGGATCTGCCCGTGTATGCGACAACTATGCGGTCCGCATACACGTTATGCGATAGCATAGTGCGTCACATAACACCCAAATTTCGGGAAAAATTAAGTTCTTTCAAATCCTGGGGTACTTTTACACAATCAAGGTCCGTTTTAAGAATTTCCACATATATAACAACTCGGGGACTTACTCGGGCATTATTTTCAACAAGAACTTTTACGGGCCTTTACATTCTCCCCCCCTTAAAAATCATTCGTCCTCGAATGAGGATTCTGGAAATCATTTGGTTTTGAAAACATGATATGCAAACTTCCAGATTTACACTAACTCCCGTATTTTCAGAAAATTTTGCCATAGTCTCCTTTGTATTTAGACCTATCCCCCTGTCAGAGAGCCCCCGAAACACATTTTCAAGCATCATTACACAATTTTTTTGTTATCCCTACAACAGGTATACCATTCATTACCTCAACACTTGCATATATCCAATTATCTTGACAAATACATATAGCTCATCCTCTTTTCATCACAAATTGGCATAATATTCAATTAGTGGCACATAATTTGCACATAACTTTGGGCCATTTCAGTGCGCCCCATACTGTTCAATCACCTCAATAGATCATAGACAACTCTTTTAACCATTACCAATCTACACTACCATTAATCACTTACTTAGCACATTTGTTTCACGAAGCTTTTATTTGCTTTAAAGGTGGCACACCNGCAATTAGGAGAGGAAATAAAAATGGGGTGCCTTTGCACGAATCTGAGTACAACATCAAATTGCCTTGGAACCATAATCTGCACGATCACTACTACACTTTCTCAAACAGATGGGGGTATTTTTCTTTCATTTCTTTCTCTGTTTCCCACGTGGCTTCCTCGACTCGTTGACTTCGCCACAACACTTTAACAGAAGCAATCTCTTTGTTTCTCAATCTACGGACTTGCCTATCAAGAATAGCAACCGGAGCCTCTTCGTATGATAGCTCTTCATTAACCTCAATAGTCCCAACTGGCACGATGGCGGATGGATCTCCAACCACTTTCTTCAACATAGACACATGGAACACTGGGTGCACTAATGACATTTCATGGGGAAATTCTAACCTATAAGCCACCTGTCCTATCCTTTGGGCAATCCGATATCGCTCGACGTACCTAGGGCTCAACTTCCCTTTCTTCCCAAACCGCATCACTCCCTTCATGGGGGACACCTTTAAGAACACCCAATCATCTACCTGGAATTCCAATTCTCTTCGACGAACGTCCGCATAGGATTTCTGACGACTCTGAGCAGTTTTCATTCTCTCTTGAACGACTCTAACTTTTTCCATAGCTTGGTGCACAAGATCTGGTCCTAACAATTCTGCTTCACTAACCTCGAACCATCCGATCGGAGATCTACACCTTCTTCTGTACAATGCCTCAAATGGGGCCATTCAGATACTAGCATGGAAGTTTTTATTATAAGCAAACTCGACAAGCGGCAAGTGATCATCCCAATTACCCTTGAAGTCTAAAACACAAGCCCGTAGCATATCTTCGAGCGTCTGAATAGTCTGCTTTGCCTGACCGTCAGTCTGTGGATGGAAAGCCGTGCTGAGATTTACCTTAGTACCATGACCTTGCTGAAATTTCCGCAAAAAATTAGCTGTAAACTGGGCCCCTCGATCTGAGATAATAGAAACCGGAGTGCATGAAGTCTAACTATCTCCTTGATGTACAATTGGGCATACCGTTCTACTGTGTCGGTGGACTTGACTGGGAAAAAGTGAGCTGATTTCGTGAGTCGATCCACTATCACCCAAATCGGGTAAAACTTGTGCCGAGTGCGAGGTAAACCTACCACGAAATCTATATTAATCATTTCCCACTTCCACGTCAGTATTTCAACAAGCTGGGTTAACCCACCGGCCTCTGATGCTCAGCCTTCACCTGTTGACAATTCGAACATTTGGATACATGGTGCGCCACATCCCTCTTCATACCGCTCCACCAATAAATTTCCCGGAGATGATGATACATTTTCGTAGAACCTGGGTGCACAGAATACCAGGAACTATGAGCCTTCGCCATTACCCTTTCCCGAAGATTATCTACATCTGGAACACCTAGCCTACCTTGAAATTGCAGCACTCCATCATTGTTGCTGAGTGAAAATGCCGAAATTTTGTTATTCAGAACTGCCTCCCTCAACTGTGCCAATGCTGGATGACTAAACTGCTTTTCTTTTACTTCTGCTACCAGTGATGATTCTGCCCCATTATGCGCCATAACCTCCCCTTCGCCTGAGGTCGAAAGACAAACCCCCAAATTGGCCAATTGATGAACCTCCCGAGCCAAGGGCCTCTGATCCGCTTCCAAATGAGCCAAACTTCCCATAGACTTCAGACTGAGAGCGTCGGCCACCACATTTGCCTTTCCTGGATGGTACAAGATGTTCATATCATAATCCTTAAGCAATTCTAACCACCTCCGCTTCCTTAAATTCAGTTCCTTCTACTTGAATAAATACTGAAGACTCTTGTGGTCTGAGAACACATCCACGTGGACTCCATAAAGATAATGCCGCCAAACTTTTAATGCAAACACCACAGCCGCGAGCTCCAAATCATGCGTTAGATAATTCTTCTCGTGATTCTTGAGTTGCCTTGAAGCATACGCTATGGCCTTCCCATGTTGCATCAACACACACCCCAAACCAACCCTTGAAGCATCGCAATAAACCACAAATCCCTCTATACCCTCTGGCAAGGTCAATATCGGTGCCGAAGTCAATCTCAACTTCAATTCCTGAAAGCTTTTCTCACAAGCGTCAGACAACTAGAACTTCACTGCTTTCTGCGTCAATTTAGTCAATGGGGAGGCGAGGGTAGAGAATCCCTCCACAAACCTCCGATAATACCCAGCCAGACCCAAGAAACTGCGAATCTCCATCGGGGTCGTTGGTCTATGATAATCTTTCACTGCTGCGATCTTCTAGGGATCAACCTGAATCCCTTCTCTGGAAACAACATGACCCAAAACGCGACTGATTCTAGCCAAAACTCACATTTCGAAAATCTAGCATACATGTGGTGATGACGAAGAGCCTGTAGGACTGCTCTGAGGTGATTAGCATGATCTTCCCGACTCCGTGAGTAGACAAGGATGTCATCAATAAAAACAATCACGAAGGAGTCTAGAAATGGTTTGAAAATCCGATTCATAAGATCCATAAAAGCTGCTGGGGCATTGGTCAGCCCAAAGGACCTTACCAAAAATTCAAAATGTCCATAACGAGTCCTGAAGGCGGTCTTAGGAATATCCTGCTCCCTGATCTTCAACTGATGATATCCAGACCGTAAATCAATTTTGGAGAAGAATCTCGCACCTTGCAATTGATCAAACAAATCAATTATTCGAGGCAATGGATACTTGTTTTTGATAGTGACTTTGTTTAGATGCCGATAATCAATACACATCCTAAGCGACCCATCCTTCTTTCTAACAAAAAGAACCGGAGTACCCCCGGCGACACACTCGGCCGAATGAACCCTTATCTAATAAATCCTTCAACTGCTCCTTTAACTCCCTTAACTCTGCTGGCGCCATTCTGTATGGTGGAATAGATATTGGTTGCGTATCTGGTAGTACATCAATCCCAAAATCAATCTCTCTATCTGGCGGAATCCCTGGAAGTTCGTCCGAAAATACTTCGAGAAACTCATTCACAACTGGAACGGACTCGGGGGCTGACACTTCTATCTTCAAGGCCTTAAGGCAGGAGATAAACCTACCTTTCGGCACCACACCATCCCCTTCCACTCAATAACCGACTCATTAGGAAACTTGAGTCTCATGACTCTCGTTCGGCAGTCGAGCTTAGCAAATCACGAATAAAGCCAGTCCATTCCCATAATAATATCAAAATCTACCATCTCAAGCTCGGTAAGATCGACCGTGGTAACGCGACCACATACCGTGACAACACAATTCTTATAAACTCGTGCTGCTATAATAGAATCACCAACCGGAGTTGATACAGAGAACGAATCATGAAGCTGTTCGGGTTCTATCCCAAAACATAAAGCAATAAACGGGGCAACATAGGACAAGGAGGACCCCGGATCAATAAGAGCATAGCAATCAAGTGCTTGAACATTCAGAATACCTGTGACAACATCTGGAGAAGCCTCCGCATTCTGGCGACCACTCAAAGCATAGAATCGGCTGGGTCTGCCTCTACCACGAGCCCCACCCCTAATTACACCACGTCGTGCTGGAGCTGGAGGACGCACTGAAGATGTGGCGGCTGAGGAACCGGATGACTGGGCAAACCCCCTACCCATGCCCTGGATGGGCGCACGGTAATCCCGCTGAAGATGACCCCTCACCCCACACCTGTAGCATATCGGGCAATCAAAATAACATGCCTTATTATGGAACCCTCCGCACTAAGGGCACAAAGCCCTCCCCTGCTGCTAGAACCTTCCTCCGGGATGACCTGACATATGGGGTCTCCTGCTGTCGGATCCTGATCTCCAATGACTATTCGGCTGATAACGGTGCACAGATGGCGGTGCACTGGCTGAACACAGTGCATAAAACTAGGATGGCCCTGATAGCCCCCTCCCCTGAACTGGTCTCCCCCCTGAAACTGCGCTCCCTGAGTGACCCACCGACCGGGCTCTGCTGCTACTCTCCCTGTCTGCATGTATCTTCATCTTTCTCGCCTCCGTAGCCTAGGCGAATCCCACAATCTTCCCATAATTCATGTCTGAGTGCAAAGCTGCTATAGCAGCTTCATTCACAACCAAAGGACTGAGACCCTGAACAAATCGTCGAACTCGAGCATCCATGGTCGACACCAACTGGGGAGCATACTTGGACAACCTTATGAACTCCATGTGGTATTCCCAAACACTCATACTACCCTGCTTGAGGACCTCAAACTCAGTAGCACGGGCTGCCACAGTCTCAGCAGGCAAAAAGTGATCCATGAACGCATCCACGAACTCGCTCTATCTAGCCGGAGGACTTCCCTCTCCACGGGAACCCTCCCACATCTCGAACCAGGAATATGCTACTACCCTCATACTGTACGAAGCTAACTCTACCCCCTCTGTCCCTGTATCCTTCATCACCCGAAGGGTCTTGCACATCTCATCAACAAAATCCTGTGGATCGGCCTCTGGATCCGTACCTGAGAAATCTGGAGGGGCCAACCGCAGAACTGGTTGACTCTAGAGCCGGTGGAATCTCCATGTCCGCTGGAGGACGCAGGGGTAGCATGAGATCTTTGGGCCTGAGCGGCCACCAACTGAGTTAACATATGAATAGCTCCTCTGAGGTTCCCCTCGGACGTACCGGGACCGGAAGCTGGAACCGTAGAGGGATCAGGAATATCAGTGGGAGGGATTGCAGCACCCTCCGCCGCCGCAGGAACATGAATGCTTTGATCCGGAATAGAAGGGTGCGGCAAATTCAAGGCCGGGGAGTCACTCTCACCCGCACTACCAGGTACATGATTCACAGCCACACTTGGGGTGGCATTGGCCTCAAGGCCGAGCCGAGCTCTCTTCTTTGGTGCCATTACTGAAGTTTTTTGGAACAAAGCACGAATTAGACAAGGACATTTTCACTCTCAACCTCACCGCACAATATAGAATAACAATGAAAAGAGTAATTTCCTAAATGTCCGTGTGGCCCCCTAATTATAGATGTGGTCGATAACACACCGATAAGAAGGGCTCTACTAGACATGGCTCCGAGACATCCTAGGACTCTTTTTAAAACCTTAGGCTCTGATACCAAGTTTGTCACGCACCAAAACCAAGGGACACAACCGGCGCTCGACCGGGTAGCCCCAGTCAAGCGGACCTGGATTCCTTTTTCCTTCCCACGTATTACCCCGAAATTTCCGATGTACATTATTCAATTATAATTAAGACGCATTCTTACAATCTGAAATTAAACCATATAATTTTGTCATTACCAACATGTAGTACAATACTTACCAAATATACATAACACACATTTTTACTTTACGTGGTCTAGAAGCCATACTGCCCAAAATACATAAGTACATAACCCACATTTCTTGTCTACGGAGCCTCTAAGAGTACGAAGGAGTTATATATAATACTTGCCGGTAACAAGGCTCCGTCTATACCTTACACAAATACCAAAAAAAAAATTCGGAAGAAAATGTGGCATGAACCACACTAGGCCCCGAGAGGAGATGGGCTTACCAAAATAGCTGATAGGACGTAGAAGAGGCACTACTGTCAGTGGGCTGGAGTACCTGCTATAGAACCACCTACAATCATCACAAGAATGTAGCGCCCCCGGCAAAGGGACGTCAGTACATTTGAATTGTACTTGTATGTATGAACAAACTTTACTCTAAGTAAACTCAATAATGCCCAGGCAAGAGACAGACAAAGAGTCACACAATCACTGCACAAGACATAGAAAGATACACAATAGAAGTTCCACAATTTTCACTTCATCATAATCTCAATCTCAATTCCACCCTTGTCCCTTCTCACATTTCACCCTTATTTCTTCTGTTGTGGCGCGCAACCCGATCCCACCTGACAACTGTTGCAGCGTGCAACCCGATCCCACCTGACAATCATAATCACACCCTTTTTACTTCTCACATATCACCCTTATCCCCTTTGTTGCGGCGCGTAACCCGATCCCCTTGAAAATATTCTGCCCGTGTATGCGACCAATATGCGGTCCGCATATACGTTAAGCGATCGCATTGTGCGTCGCATAACACCCCTTCAGTTGGGCAGTGTTCTGCCCGTGTATGCGACCACTATGCGGTTCGCATACACGTTATGCGATCGCATTGTGCGTCGCATAACACCCTTTCAGTTGGGCAGTGATATGCCCGTGTATGCGACCACTATGCGGTCCGCATACACGTTATGCGATTGCATAGTGCGTCACATAACACCCAAATTTCTGGAAAAATTAAGTTCTTTCAAATCCCGGGGTACTTTTACACAATCAAGGTCTGTTTTAAGAATTTCCACAGATATAACAACTCGGGGACTTATTCGGGCATTATTTTCAACAAGAACTTTTACGGGTCTTTACAACAAGAGCCTTCAGTATTTGTTCAAGCAGAAGGAGTTGAACCTAAGGCAGCGGAGGTGGTTAGAATTGCTCAAGGATTATGATATGAATATTTTGTACCATCCAGGGAAGGCGAATGTGGTAGCCGACGCTCTTAGTCAGAAATCCATGGGTAGCTTGGCACATTTAGAAGCCAGTAAGAGGCCTTTGGCTCGGGAGGTTTAACAGTTGGCCAGTCTAGGGGTCTGTCTCTCAACCTCAGATGAGGGAATGCCGTGGTGTGTAATGGAGCAGAGTCTTCGCTTGTAGCGGAAGTCAAGAGAAAGCAATTCAGGGATCCGGCTTGGGCACAATTAAGTGAAGCAATTTTGAATCACGAGATTCCAGCTTTTTCACTCGGCAATGATGACGGTGTCTTGAGGTGCCAAGGAATGTTATGTGTTCTAGATGTGGATGATATCTGGGAGAGGGTAATGGCAGAGGCTCATAATTCCAGGTATTCTGTTCACCCAGGTTCTACGAAAATGTATCGTGATCTCAAGGAAATTTATTGGTGGAATGGTATAAAGAGGTGTGTGGCAGACTTTGTGGCTAGGTGTTCGAACTGTCAGCAAGTGAAAGTCGAGCCTCAGAGGCCCGGTGGGTTGACGCAACTTATAAAAATACCGATGCTTATATGGGAGATGATCAATATGGACTTCGTGGTAGGGTTACCTCGTACTCAGCGCAAGTTCGACTCAATTTGGGTGATAGTGGATCGACTCACAAAAGCAACTCACTTCTTACTTGTCAAGTCCACCGATACTGCAGAACAGTATGCTCAGTTGTATATCAAGGAAATAGTAAGACTCCATGGCACTCCAGTTTCTATTATATCGGATTGAGAGGCCCAGTTCAAAGCTAACTTTTGGAGGAACTTTCAGCATGGTTTGGGTACTCAGGTAAATCTCAGCACAGCTTTCCACCCACAGACGGACGGTCAAGCAAAGAGGACAATTCAGATGCTTGAGGATACGTTACGGGCTTGTGTTTTGGATTTCAAAGGTAGCTGGGATGATCACTTGCCGCTTATAGAGTTTGCTTACAACAACAGCTTTCATGCTAGCATTTAGATGTCCCCATTTGAGTCATTGTACGGAAGGAGATGTAGATCTCCGATCGGATGGCTTGAGGTTGGTGAGGCAGAATTGTTAGGACCAGATCTTGTGCATCAAGCTATTGGAAAAGTTGCAGTCATTCAGGAAAGGATGAAAACTGCTCAAAGTCGTTAGAAGTCCTATGCGGATGTTCGTCGTAGGAATTTGGAATTCCAAGTAGATGATTGGGTATTCTTGAAGGTGTCTCCCATGAAAGGAGTGATGCGGTTTGGGAAGAAAGGGAAATTGAGCCCTAGGTATGTCGGGCATTATCGGATTGCTCAAAGGATGTGACAGGTGGCCTATCGGCTGGAATTGCCCCCTGAATTGTCCTTAGTATACCCGGTGTTCCATGTGTCTATGTTGAAGAAAGTGGTTGGAGTTCCATCCGCCATCGTGCCAGTTGAGACTATTGAGGTTAATGAAGAATTATCGAAGAGGTTCCGGTTGCTATTATTGATAGGCAAGTCCGTAGGTTGAGGAACAAAGAAATTGCTTCAGTTAAAGTGTTGTGGCGAAGTCAACAAGCCGAGGAAGTCACGTGGGAAGCAGAAAATGAAATGAAAGAAAAATATCCCCATTTGTTTGAACAAGTCTAGTAGTGATCGTGAGAACTGTCATCTCTAAGTGAATACACCTTTGTGTTTTATTTTGTGCAAGCACATTCCACTCTCCTAATTTCCTTATTATTGAAACATCTCAAGTTGTGCCATATTTGTGTATGTTGTGATTATTTGGAAAATGTGCAGCTCTTTGAAGTAAGCTAAAATTATGTGCTATTCATGTGGTAGTTAAATGATATGCAAGTTGTGGTGTTAACTGAATTATGTATAAACATGTTGAAGTCATTAAATTGTATATGATTTGATAGGATAACTGAATTATGTGCAAACGGTTGGAGTAAATGAAATTATGTGAAACTCATGTGATGGTTAAATTATTAATTGACGTGTAGAATGGTAATGATTAATTGAAGTGTGTATGGCTTGTTGAAGTAATTGAATATATGCAAGTTGTTTAGGTAACAAGGTTATATACAAGTTGTTAGGATAACTGCATTATGTAGCATTAAATTGGAAATGTGTTTCGGGGGCTCTCTGTCAGGTATATAGGCCTAATTACAAAGCAAACTCTGGCGGAATTTTCAGAAAATATCGGAGTTAGTGAAAATTTGGGGGTTGGTATTTTGTGTTTTCAAAACCAAGCGAGTTCCCGATCTTCATTCGAGGACGAATAATTTTAAGTGGGGGAGGATGTAAAGACTCGTAAAATATCATGTCTAAAATAATGCCCGAATAGGTCCCTCTGTTGTTATAACTGTACAAATTCTTAAAACGGGCCCATTTTGAGTAAAAAGTATCCCAAAACTTAAAAGATAAAATTTTCCAGGAAATGCGCGTTATGCGATGCACTATGCGATCGCATAACAGGTATGCGCACCGCAAAGTGGTCGCATACCTGGACAGGATACTGTCCAAATTGAGGACAACTATGCGGCCAAGAATGCGATCGCATTTTGGGTATGCGGACCGCGTAGTTGTCGCATTCTTGCCCCATGTTTTTTAGAGGGAGGTGATGCGATGCACTATGAGATTTCATAACAGGTATGCGGAAAGCATAGTGGTCGCATATCTGGGCAGATTGTTTTCCAATTTTGGCCCATTTGAGGGCCATTTCTGCGACAGGAATGCGGACCGAATAGAAGGAATGTGATCGCATTACTGACCGCATTTCTGTGTCGGGGCTCCTATTTTCTAAATTTAAAATCCGACTCCCTATTTAATAAAATGCTCCTTCCCTTTCATTTTTAATGATTTTCTGACCAAGAATAGAGAGAGAAAAAGAGAGTTCTTGAGAGAGAAGGTTTCAACATCATCCAATTTGATTTTCCAAAATCACTCAAGCCCGGAAATTTTCGAGTTATTGTCATCTTCCTCACTCAAAGAGGTAAGTCTTCACCCTATTTCCCCAATTTCTCAGATTTTGGTTAAGAATAAAGCACACATAGGTTGGTTCTTGAAAATTAAAGTTGAGACAGTTCATGCATGTGAGTTAAACTCCGTAATCTAGTAAAGGGAAACAAGTTTGGGTAATTATTCTCAAAAAGAGGTTAGTAATGTAAAAGGGGTCACATAGTGTTTGATAAAATGCCCAATTGAATTCGAGCTTCCTAATTCTAAGTGGAATATGTCACATTGTGGAATAGATTGATGGTGCTAGACGGTCCGGTGATTTGTGATAGAAAATAAAAAGGGGAAATTTGACTTGAGGTATGTATGGCTAACTTTAATCTTTGTAGAGTCACACTGTAGTGTCCAAGCATTCGGTATGTGTTTCTTGCTGAGTATATGTGAATTGATTGTTCTGAAGTATTGGGTTGTAAGATTTCATTCTCTAATTCTCTTAGTCGAGTATCATGTTAATTGAAACTGTAAAGATGATTTCTTGTGATTACACTATCATGTGCAAGGTTCGTCAAACGCTTGAATATGTTGGTATAAAAGAATGGTAGAGAACCCAAATGTATGAATGTATCTAAGTGCTAAGAGTTGTGTAACAAGTGATGAAAAGGGAGATGTGAATTAATTTAATTGAACTAAATGACCATGGTAATATTGTACATGACCCCTTGTTTGGCAAGGTTTATTGTGCCTTAATTTTTATACGGATTGTTGGTCGTAATATTCTTGTTGATAGGAATCCTTGTGATTGAATTATTTATTGATAAAGACTATTGTGAACACATGATTGTTCGATTGTTATGAATGTGTACTCCTGATGATATGAATCCTTGTGAGTGAATTGTGGACTGTTATTATTGCTATGAAATGTGATTGTACGGTGGGATCGGGATGCACGCCGCAACACGAGGTAATAAGGGTGGAGAGGTAACAAGGGTGGAATGTGAATTGTACGGTGGGATCGGGATGCACGCCGCAACACGAGGTAATAAGGGTGGAGAGGTAACAAGGGTGGAATGTGAATTGTACGGTGGGATCGCGTTGCACGGCGCAACAGAATGTAATAAGGCTGAAATGTGATTATACGGTGGGATCGGGTTGCACGCCGCAACGGGAAGAAATAAGGGTGGAAATGTTGAGAAGGAATAAGGGTGGAATGTGGTTGTGTTGAAATGAGGATCTGTGAAACTCTTGATTGTGGTTGTTTCTGTTTCTGTGCAATACTTGTTGGTTCCATTAACTGTCTCTTATATGTGTATTGTTTGATTTTACTTAGAGTAAAGCTTGTTCATACATACTCGTACTCTTCCACGGTACTAACGTCTCTTTTGCCGGGGGTGCTACTTCTTTTATATGGATGTAGGTGGTTTCATAGCAGGTAGCTTAGCCCGTCGTTAGTGGTGCCTCCTCTTCATCTTCTCAGCAGTTTTGGTGAGCCCCACTCCTTCTCGGGGCCGTGTGTGGATTATACCATTCTCTTTTTGCTTATGTTGTAAGAGGTATAGCCGAGGCCTTGTTGCCGGCAAGTTTATGTAAAACACCTAGAACTCTTAGAGGCTCCGTAGACACTGTGTGGGTTGTATATACATATATATCTATTTTGGGTGATATTTGTATTCACTCGTAAATTTGGATCGTAAATCACAAATGTTGTATGTAACTTGTATGGTTTGGAGTATCTATTGTTGAAAGTTAAAATAGGAAAAATGGAATCATGTTGTAAATTGTACTTCGAATCTATATTGTCTAACTCAAATGGAATAATGAACGTTATGAACACGGGGCAATACGTTGGGTAGGAAAGGCGATCCAGGTCCGCTTGACTAGGTTCATATTGTCAGGTGCCGGTCTCGTCCCTCGATTTTGGTATGTGACACATATTGACCCACGAAAGAATCTCGCCTTTTAATAAATTAAAATAATAATAATAATAATATACATAACTAATAATAATTATATCAAGATTAAGAGTATAAGTACATTTAATGGCTAGAGATTTTATTTTATTAAGTCAGTATAAAATACTTATCTCCGTTCAATACATACAAAATGTACTAGCATAAGAAGTTTGAATTAAATCATTCCCATAATCAAGATAAATTATATTTTTCTTGTGCTACAATCATTCTTGATGATTTGTCTAATTCCATCATGAGATTGTGAACTCAAACTTTATACTTATAAGAACCAATGATTTAATCTTATGTGCATAATCTAAACTCTATACACTAAATTATCTACTATATAAGCAAATGACACACACTAATATATGATCTACTTAAAACTTTATTAAAATTGAATGAACAATTATATCATAATAAATACTATATCTAGGAAAAACCAATGATTAATAGTATATATCCCAACAATCTCCTACTTAGACTTTTAACCATGACAATTGTTAGAATATACTAAACTCTAAATTGCTGGCGATAGCTGTTTTCCGGCAATCCAGGAGTCCCTTTTCTTTTCCTTTCTTCCTCTTCTCCTTTTCCTTTCTTCCGTTTTTTCGTTTTATTTCCCGGACCAGCCGCCCTAGGCAACGACCTAAGCAGTTTAGCAGTTTGTGGTTTTTGTCTTATAACTTGGACAGGGCGGGAGAGACAATTTTAGCCAAGTTTAAGAACATGGGTTCGGGAGGCAACAACATTCAACGGATTGGGAAGCGCGTACGGACATCCCTGACTGTAATCCAGGTTCTATATTTCTTTAATTTGATTTGCGAACATCTATTTATTTGTTGCCTTGCCGATAGTTTTTGTTTGTGTACACATCTATTAGTTTTAGTTGCCTTGTCGGTAACCCGTAGTTTGATTGATTGCTTTTGGTAGACATCATTTGCTTGTTTTTCTATCTTTTCTACCAGTGTTTTAAGCTTAAGGTTTCATATATCCCTTTTAACTCTCTGTTTGCATAAGGGTAGTTTCTTAGACGTGGTAGATTCACTATTCTAGTGCCTGCTCGCCTTACTGTTCTCGTAGCAGCGCCTTTGAGTTATTTTTAGCTCTCGTATTTCTATCTTGTATTCATTTGTTCCTGCTACTTGTTCTTAGTTGCAGTGTTTACCAAATACCTTTTGCTTATAGCGGCGGTAGTGAAACAATATGAGAGTAAGGTATGTCCTCGGGTAGGGCTGGGGATGAGGTCTAATGGCGTGAAGGGGGGAAGAAAGCCTCTAGACAAAGTGTCGGGTCTTGGAATATTGGGACGTTGACGGGGAAGTCCATAGAGTTAGGTAAGATTCTTCAAAAGAGGAAGATCAACATACTGTGTGTTTAGGACACTAGATGGAAGGGCACGGGATGTAGACGTGTTTAAACTATGGTACTTAGGAAGTGCACTTGTCTTTAAAGGTACCCTGACTTGAATGAACGAGATTGTGCACTCGTCTTTAAAGGTAAATTTTGCTTTTCACACGTACTTATATATGCTCTTACTGTATCTAATTAACCTTTTTATGTAAATTAATTTTGTAGGCACAAAGTTAATGAAGATGGTCATTCAAATAGAACAAGCAACAAAGGATTTTCAAACCGAAGCTATCAATTGGAAGGAGCTGTACGAGAGTTTGCATCTTGATATGGAGGCAATTGAGGAGGAAAAGTGTACCTTGGAGCAGCGAGTTAGGGTTATGACAGCAGAACTGGTTGTTGAGAAGGCGTCTTCTAACCAGGCAGGCAAGGATAAGAATGTCTTAGAGTCTTCATTTGCAGAGCAGTTTTCCCGTGCCTCTAAGGAGATTGGTATCCTGAAGGCCTTGTTGGACCAGAAGGAGGAGTACTCAGGTGAACTTGTTCAATCGCTCACTCAAACCCAAGAGGACTCCGTAACTCTTTGGAGAAGGTCTAGTTCCTGGAAAGATCTCTTGGTCCTTTACAGACCTCTCATGATGCTGCCGTGGCTGAACGAGATGAGTTAAGAGCTGAAGTTGAATAGTGGGAGAAGGATTATGAAGCTCTTGAAGACAAAGCAGGCGTCGATGTTATTTGGGCTTATCTGAACGCTCGTCTTGACACATTGACGGAAATGGGCCAATAGGGTTTTGACTTGGAAGCCGAAATTGCTAAAACCAAAGAGACAATTGAGAAGTCTCAACAAAGTCAAAATCTTTCTTCACCAGAGGTTGAGGTCCCTGCTGCTCGTTTCTCTCCATCTCAAGCTGTTCTTCCTGCAAGTGAAGACATCCCCCTATCTGGAAAAGTTTAAAGAACTTGGTTCTTTTTTTTATTTTATTTGTATCAATTGGTAGTTACCCCCAGTCCCAGCGAGGGTAAATTTGGATCTTTTGAATACCCCAACTGACAACTTAGGGGCAATCAATGTAAAAATGAACCCGCCATAGGCTAAGTTAACACTTAGTCTGTTTTGCCGTAGTATATTAATATCAATACTAGCATGACTTTAGCTTTCCTCGAGTTTTTGTTTCACTCTTATGTTTTTGCATGCTTTCTTTTTGAGGTTTCTGATTTACCTCTGGGTTTTGACTTTGCATTATAAAATTCTTAGATTGCTCATACCTTTTCGTAATAGGCACGATTTATAAAAGAGGGCCCTTTTTTGATCGACACTTAATGAAGACGACGTCTCAACTTCATAATGGTGTAAATATACAAAAGAGAGATAGGAATTTTCACATGTTTTTCTTTAACAATGTTTTGAAGAAAGATTTTGCATTGAACTTTCATAATATTTCACGTGTGTTTGTGTATCCTCTATAACTCACTTTGCAACTGTGTTTTCTTTTCAACAGATTTGATATGAACTTGTACTCGTAACTATTTTTTTTTTCAACAGTCTTTCGGATTAGTACAAGTGAATAACTATTTTTTTTATAACAGTTTTTAAATACAAGGGTATGAATTTTTACCCATAACTGTTTTTATTGATAACAGTTCCTAAATAAATACAAGGGTAATGATATTTCATCCGTAATTCATTCACAACAATTTTCTGAATAAGTACAAGGATATTGATCTTTCATCCGTAACTGTTTTCATTTATAACAGTTTTCTGAGTAAGTACAAGGATAGTGATCTTTCATCCATAACTGCTTTCATTTACAACAGTTTTTTAAGTAAGTACAAAGATGTGCATTTTTACCCGTAAGTAATATTATGCCTTTAACCTGAACACTCGTTAACATATACGAATATGTTTTATGAAGGTTTTTTTGAGTCTGGCATTGTGTTTTAGTCTTTGGCTCTTTGACTTTGCTCATAGTACAGGACTTGTTGGGAAGATGGATCTTCAGGCTCGAGCTTTGACTTTTTGATAGTCTTCTTTGCTTCTTCTTTTCCTTCCATACTGTATAGTTCCCAAAGTGTTTCAGCTTTGAAGAATGAAATCTCGAGTACTTGACTATTCCTTCTTTGTGGTCCTTTTCCTGAAAAGGAAAAACATACGGGACTCGAAGGTATATAGTTGTTAGATGATGACTACTTAACCCTTTAGAACGCCCATCAGAAAGTTGTAACCCTAGACCGGGAATTCAGTTACTTTCTCGTGTTTGTGCATGTCTAATATCATCATTTGGTAATGGGTTAGCTTTTTGCCTATCATCTAAAATGGTTAGTACAAAAGAAAAATCGAACGTAACGATACCTGACCGGGGGTATTCCTTTGACTCAGAAGTAGTACTTCTTCAAATGAAAAGCGTTCCAACTGGTGGGTAAGATTCTTCCATCCATAGCTTCCAGCTCATACGCTCCTTTTCCAGCGATGCCACAGACTTTGTAAGATCCTTCCCAATTTGGATTCATCTTTCCTGCACCAGCCTCCTTCATTGATTGGAAGATATTCTTGAGGACAAAGTCCCCAATTTTGAAATATTTGAGGTGAGCTTTTCTGTTGTAGTACCACTCTATAATATGTTTTTGGGATGCCATACGTATTAGTGCAACTTCTCTTCTTTGCTCGAGCAAATCCAGATTGATCCTCAAATCGTCATTGTTTGTTTCATCCGTTGTTATTGTGAACCTTGTGCTTGGTTCGCCGATTTCCACCGGTATTAAAGCTTCTGCATCGTAAACAAGCGAGAACGGAGTCTCTCCCATAGCTGTTTTCGCAGTAGTTCTGTAAGCCCATAATATTGTCGGTAGTTCATCGGGCCAGTTTCCCTTGGATTTTTCCAACCATTTCTCGAGTTTATTGACGATGCCTTTGTTTGTTGACTCGACTTGCCCATTATCCACGGGATGATATGGTGATGAAGTGATTCATTTGATTTGCCAACTTTTGAAGAATTATGTGATTTGTGAGCCTATGAATTGCGGGCCATTGTCACGTATGATCTCCTTTCCTTTAGCTGGGGGAAGGGGTCACACTGTGTCCATGCCCCATTTCATGAATGGCCACGGTGATATCACTGGGTGAAGTAACTCTGTTGGTCGATGCATGTTGTTAGCATATCGTGGTCACTTGTCGCATTTAGCTACGAAATTCTCAGCCTCTTCATCCCTTTTGGTCCAATAATACCCTGCTCTGATTAATGTTTTGACCAAGGATCTTGCTCCTGCGTGGTTTCCAGAGTGTCCTTCGTGTTTCCTTCATTACGAACTGCGTTTGATTGGGTCCGAGGCATTTTGCTTATAGACCTCCAAACATTTTGCGGTACAAAGTATCACTAACGAGGCAGTACCGTGCAACTTTTCAGCGAAGTGCTTGAGCTGTTTTTTTATCTTCGGGTACGGTATCATTCTACAATAAATTTAAGATTTCGTTTCTCCAATCCCAAGTCAAATTGTTAAATGTTACCTCATTTTTGTCCTGGTCTATTGTTGAGTGAAATAGGTGTATGGCAATCGCATCGTCTTTATTCGTCACTTCTGCAACAGCTGTGAGGTTAGCTAATGCATCCTCTTCTGCATGTTCCTCCCTGGGTATTTGCATTACCTTCCATGATTGGAATTCTCTTACTAGGTCTCGAGCCTTTTCCAGAAACTGTTGCATCCGGGCCTCTCAAGCGGTGTAAGTCCCCTACATCTGGTTCACCACTAGTTGAGAGTCACTTTTGATCACGATCTGCTCGATTGAGAGTTCTCGTGCTAGTTTAAGCCTTGTAATGACAACTTCGTACTCTGCTACATTGTTAGTTATGGAATAATATTTAATAGCTTGTCGTATCTTTTCACCCGTATGTGATATTAAAAGAATTCCCAAGCCAGCTCCTTTTATATTGGAAGAGTCGTCAGTTAATAGGGTCCATATTCCTGGATTAGCCCCGTTAAAGAGTTGTAACTCTTTTTCCACTTCAGGGATTATGCTAGCATTAAAATCAGCGACAAAATCAGCTAAAATTTGATATTTTATTGCAGTCCTAGGCTGATATATTATCTCATGCTCGCTTAATTCTATTTCCCACATAGCTAATCTTCCTGATAACGCTTGTTTATGCAAAATATTTCTCAATGGGTATGAGGTCACGACAGTGATTGGATGGCACTGAAAATATGGTCTTAACTTTCTAGCTGCCATGATTAGAGCTAAGGCTAATTTTTCTAGATGAGGATATCTAGTTTTAGGATCTAATAAAGATTTGCTTACATAATAAATTGGAGATTGTTTACCTTTGTCTTCCTTTACTAGTACTGCACTTACGACAATTTATGCAAAGGCAAGATAGATGTAACAACCTAGTCGGTCGTTTTGAGTGTTAGCGCCGCGATACCCTGATTATTGTTTCTCCTATGTCTTATTATGTTAATGGAACATGTCGGAGTGTCGAGTGATGTTAATTGGAGTGTTTTTGGACATATAGTCCTTTAAGATGAGTTTCAACCTTAGAAATTAGGTTGTAGCAGGAACTGTGTGAAGACGAACCCGAAAAGGAATTATGTCGATTCCGTTAGCTCCATTGGGTGATTTCAGGGTTGGAAGCGTGTTCGGAATGTATTTTCGAGGTCGTATGTAGATTTAGGCTTGAATTGGCGAAAGTTAGAATTTCAGCGATTTTGACCGATAGGTGAGATTTTGATATCGGACTCGGAATGGAATTCCGAAAGCGATAGCAGATCCAATGTCATTTATGACCGGTGTGCAAAATTTGAAGTCATTCGGACGAGTTTAGATGTGGTTCGGCGTCAAATGTGAATTCTTGGAAATTCCTAAGTTCTTAGGCCTGAATCTATGCATAATTGAATATTTTGATGTTGTGGGATGTGTTTTTAAGGCTCGACCAAGTTTGGATAGGGTATTGGGATCAATTGATGGTTTTGGTTGAGGTTCCGGGGGGCCTCGGGGTTGTTTCAGATGTTTAACGGAAGGATTTGGGAACTTAGCAATTGCTGAACTAGACTTCTTCTGGTGTTTCGCACTTGCGAAGGTTTTCCCGCAGGTGCGATAACGCCTGTGCGAAGGGGATGATCGCACGCGCGATAGTGGGGGAGATTGTCCTGTGGTCGCAGGTGCGACCTGGGTCCCGCAGGCGTGGAACCGCAGGCACGACCAATCGACCGCAGGTGCGATCCTTGTGGACTTAAGTGAAAACTCGCACCTGCGATGCTTTCTCCGCAGGTGCGATACCATAGGTGCGGTGATAGGGACCGCAGGTGCGAGATCCCTGTGTGTTTATTCCAAAAATCCGAGGGTTTATGTTATTTTACCATTTTGAATTGTGGGAGCTCGGGAGAGGCGATTTCTGAGGAGATTTTCACTTGGGTATTCGAGGTTAGTGATTTCTAACAATCATAGGTTAATTTCCATGATTCTAATCTTAATTTCAACCCTTAAATTCGAGATTTTGAGTTGAAATTTGGGAAAATTGGAAGAAACTTCTTAGACAAAACATTGAGTTTTTAATTGGGTATTTGACCTCCGATCTGAGAGATTTTTATATGGGAAGACTCGTGAGTGAATAAGGATTCGGAAGATGTAAATTTTATCCGATTCCGAGACGTGGGCCTGAGGGGCGTTTTTGTCAATTTTTCTAATTTCGCGTATTAGTTCTGAATTAATTAGTTAGTTTGAATTCTTGAAATGATATTTACATTATGCAATCGAATTGAATAGATTTGGGTCACCCGGAGTTGGATACTCGTGGCAAGAGTGTGATTATCGGTTGATTTGCACAGTCGAGGTAAGTGGCTTGCCTAACCCTGTGTTGGGGAATTTCCCCTTAGGCATTTTAACTGGTTTTTACTATACAAACCCGGTGTACGTGGGGTGACGAGCGCGTGCATGGGATATTTTCACTGAATTTCCATATTTCTTCTACGACAGGTCTCATTTTCAATCCTATTATTATTGTTATTGGTTTGAGCTGAGTAAACACTTAAGATTTCTTTATGACAAGCGATTTTACCTTATTTTCCACTCGTTGCTACTATTTAGAATTGGTCAATTATTTTACCTCATGAGTTCCTACTGTCTTCCTCAAAAGCTTTGAGTTACGTTATAATTAATATATATACCTTGCATTGCATTGAGTAGTTGCATTGGGACTGCGGGCCGAGACCTGAGACTTTCCCTTGCATTGCATTGCGCGATTATTTATTTAGATGATGTTGTGCTGGGTTGAAGGTTATTGCATCATTTATATTCAGTCTTTACCTTAATTTCCTTTAACCATTACTGCTTTACTTATCTGTTAATTATATATGTTATTTTTGCAAACTCAGTAGAGCCTCAACCTGACCTCATCACTACTTGACTAGGGTTAGCCACGGCACTTACTGGGTACCGAATGTGGAGTACTCACGCCCTTCTGCGCACGTTCTTCCCATGTGCAGATCCAGGTACCAGTGCGCCATACTATAGCTAGTTCACCAGCAGGCGATTTGAGACTTTGAGGTATATTATGCAGCGTCCGCAGAGCTTCCGAGTCCCCCTCCTATCCTAGTATAGTTAGGATTGTAGATGAGAATACACCGTCATTTTTTCCAGTTTGTATATTGAGCCGTAGAGTATAGCTTGTGATGTTTGGTGATATTCCGGGTCTTGGGTAAATTAAGCTGTAAATGCCGAGCGGCATCTATTGTTAGAATGGTCTTATTTCAATTTCTCCTATTTCTACTTGTTATCTTTAATTATCCTTGATGATTAGGCTTACATAGTCATTTAGGTGCCGTCACGAGACCCAGTCGGAGGGAGAATTGGGTCGTGACAAGTTGGTATCAGAGCGTCTAGGTTCATAGGAGTCACAACATCACAAGCCAGTTTATTAGAGTCTTGCGGATCAGTACGGAGACATCCGTACTTATCTTCGGGAGGGTATGTAACTGTTAAGAACAATCATACTTCTTGGAATCTCTTCTCGTGCTGGTCACTGTTATCGAAACTCTTAAACTCTATTCTATTCTTGCTTCTAGATGGTTCGCACTCGCACCGGACGTACTGACGATCAGGCACCTGAGTCCCTAGCCAGAGCCACTAGAGGCAGGGTTCGGGGTAGAGGACGAGCACGCGGTGCAGCCCGAGCACCAGCTAGAGCAGCGGAAGAGGATTCCCCAACAGCCACAATTGGAGGGGCATCGGAGGTCCCTACTGTCACTCCAGCCCTCCAGGAGACTTTGGCCCAAGTTATGAGTGCTTTCAGTACTTTGTCTCAAGCGGAGCTAGTCCCGATAGCCCCAGCTACATCCCAGGCCGGGGGAGGGACACAGACTCCCACAACTTGTACTCCTGAGCAGAGGGTTCATATGGGGCAGGTTCCAGAGTATATTCCCATACCTCCTGCAGCTCCAGTTTAGCCTGAGGCTAGAGCAACTGTATCTAAGTATGAGCAGCTCCGTCTTGAGAGGTACAAGAAGTACCACCCACCTGATTTTAGCGGATTGGCTTCAGATGACGCTCTGGGTTTTCTGGAGGAGTGTCATCGCATCCTTCGTACCATGGGTATTGTAGAGAATAGTGGGGTCTCTTTCACTACTTTTTAGTTGAGAGGAGCAGCCTATCAGTGTTGGCGTGCATTTGAGCTTTGTAGTCCGGACGAGGCAGCCTCACTTACTTGGGCTTAGTTTTCAGAGATGTTTTTGCTTGAGTTTCTCCCTCAGAGTCTCAGGGATGCTTGGCGTGTGGAGTTTTGAGCAGCTACGCCAGGGTACTATGACCGTGTCAGAGTATCCGGTCTAGTTCAATGACTTGGAACGACATGCACCAGCTTTGGTTTCTACTGTCAGAGAGAGAGTTCACCGTTTTATTGAGGGGCTCCATCCCAGCATGCGTACTAGCATGGACCGAGAGCTGGAGACAGACATTACTTAACAGCAGGCCATGAGCATTGCTAGGAGGATTGAGATTATGTTGGACCGGGACAGGGAGGAGAGAGAGGACAAGAGGTTTCGAGAGGCGGGTCATTTTTCAGGAGTTTGTACACCTACAACACGCCATGGTAGGGGTTTTGTGAGCCGCCCCATTCAACACGCCTTTGGTTTCTACTGTCAGAGAGAGAGTTCACCGTTTTATTGAGGGGCTCCATCCCAGCATGCGTACTAGCATGGACCGAGAGCTGGAGACAGACATTACTTAACAGCAGGCCGTGAGCATTGCTAGGAGGATTGAGATTATGTTGGACCGGGACAGGGAGGAGAGAGAGGACAAGAGGTTTCGAGAGGCAGGTCATTTTTCAGGAGTTTGTACACCTACAACACGCCATGGTAGGGGTTTTGTGAGCCGCCCCATTCATTTAGCTCTTCTAGCAGCTAGCAGTATTCTAGCTCCTCCTAGACCTCGGGAGCCTTATTATGCACCGCCGGTATCTGAGGTGCCTTCAGTTTGAGGTTCTATCACTAGCCAGTCCAGCAGACCAGTTCAGAGCCAACTGCAGCCACCGCGTCCTCAAAGGGGTTGTTTTGGATGTGGTGACCTTAGGCATATGATCAAGGATTGCCCCAGGGTTTCTTATCAGGTTCCACGCCTTCCACCAGGTCCCCCAGCTATTCGTCCATCCCCAGCTTCTACCCCACCCTCTTAGGCAGCTCGAGGTGGAGGTCGGGGAGGACGAGGTCGTCCTAGAGGGGGAGGTCATGCTAGATACTATGCCCTTCCAGTTCGATCCGAGGCCGTTGCTTCAGACTCGGTTATCACAGGTATTGTTCCCGTTTGTCATAGGGATGCATCGGTATTATTCGATCTAGGTTCCACCTACTCATACGTGTCTTCTTATTTTGCTCCACATATGGGGATATCTCGGGATTATTTGGGTTCCCCCGTATAAGTTTCTACTCCTGTGGGAGACTCTCTCGTTGTGGACAGTGTATATCGGTCATGTTTGGTTGTTGTTAGTGGTCTGGAGACCAGGACTGATTTATTATTACTTAGCATGGTAGATTCCGACGTTATCTTGGGTATGGATTGGCTATCTCCCCACTATGCGATTCTGGATTTTCACGCCAAGACCGTGACGCTGGCTATGCCAGGATTACCGAGGCTAGAGTGGATGGGTTCACTAGAGTATACTCCTCGTCGGGTCATTTCTTTTCTTAAGGCTCAACGGATGGTGGCAAAGGGGTGTGACGCTTATTTAGCCTATGTGAGGGATGTTAGTGTTGATACCCCTATAGTTGATTCAGTCCCAGTTGTGAGGAACTATCCCGATGTTTTTCCAGCTGACCTTCCGGGTATGCCGCCTGACAGAGACATTCAGTTCAACATTGACTTGATGCCAGACACTCAGCCTATTTCCATTCCTTCCTATCGCATGGCTCCTCCTGAGTTGAAGGAGTTGAAGGAACAGTTGCAGGAATTGCTTGATAAGGGGTTCATCAGGCCCAGTGTATCACCTTGGGGTGCTCCGGTTCTATTTATGAAAAAGAAGGATGGGACGATGCGGATGTGTATTGATTACAGACAGTTGAATAAGGTGACAGTGAAGAATAGGTACCCATTGCCCCGCATTGATGATTTGTTTGACCAGCTTCACGGTGCCAAGATATTCTCCAAGATTGATCTTCGTTCGGGCTATCATCAGTTGAAGATTCGGGAGTCGGATATCCCGAAGACTTCTTTCAGGACTAGATATGGTCACTACGAGTTCCTGGTTATGTCATTTGGGCTGACCAATGCCCCAGCAGCTTTCATACACCTGATGCACAATGTATTTCGGCCTTATCTTGATACTTTTGTCATCGTATTCATTGACGACATTCTGGTGTATTCTCGGTCACGGGAGGACCATGAGCAGCACTTGAGGACCGTGCTTCAGACCTTGAGGGAGAAGAAGTTGTATGCCAAATTCTCTAAGTGTGAATTTTGGCTTGATTCTGTGGCATTCTTAGGCCATGTGGTATCTTCGAACGGGATCAATGTAGATCCGAAGAAGGTGGAGGCAGTGTAGAGTTGGCCCAGACTGTCTTCAGCTACTGAGATCCGTAGTTTCCTTTGTTTGGTCGGGTATTATCGCCATTTCGTGGAGGGATTTTCATCCATTTCAGCACCCATGACTAGATTGACCCAGAAGGGTGCACCTTTTATTTGGACTGAGGAGTGTGAGGAGAGCTTTCAGAAGCTCAAGACAGCCCTGCCTACAGCTCCAGTGTTAGTATTACCTACCGGTTCGGGGTTCTATACAGTCTATTGTGATGTTTCGAGGATTGGCTTGGGAGCGGTGTTGATGCAGGACGATAGGATTATTGCCTACGCGTCCATACAGTTGAAGGTACATGAGAAACATTACCCTGTTCATGATCTTGAGTTGGCAAGGATTGTTCACGCCCTGAAGATATGGCGTCATTATATATACGGTGTTCCCTATGAGATATATACTGATCACTAGTGTTTGCAGCACATTTTCATGTAGAAGGATCTCAATCTGCGTCAGAGGAGGTGGTTGGAGTTACTCAAGGATTATGACATCACTATACTATACCATCCGGGAAAGGCCAATGTGGTGGTTGACGCCCTGAGTTGCCGGGCGGAGAGTTTGGGTAGCTTGGATATCTTCGTGCAGTTGAGAGGCCCTTAGCCTTGGATGTTCAATCCTTAGCCAGTCAGTTCGTGAGGCTGGACCTTTCTGAGCCTCATCGGGTATTCGCGTTTGTTGTTGCTCAATTTTCTCTTTATGACCGCATTCGGGAGAGCCAGTATGATGACCCCTACCTTCGGGTTCTTCGGGATAAAGTTCAGCGGGATGGTGTCAGGGATATGACCATAGATGATGATGGTGTGTTGAGACTGCAGGACCGTATTTGTGTACCTGATGTAGATGGACTTTGGGGGTTGATTCTTGAAGAGGCCCAGAGCTTGCGATATTCCATTCATCATGGTACCGCGAAGATGCATCAGGATCTGAGACAGCACTATAGGTGGCGGAGGATGAAAAAGGATATAGTGGAGTTCGTAGCCAGATGCCTCAATTGTCAGTAGGTCAAGTGTGAGCATCAGAGACCGGGAGGATTACTTCAGCAGATGAGGCTTCCAGAGTGGAAGTCGGAGCGAATTACCATGGATTTTGTGGTTGGACTTCCTCGGACTTTGAGGAAGTATGATGCTATGTGGGTGATTGTGGACCGGTTGACCAAGTCAGCGCATTTCATTCCAATATTGACTACCTATTCTTCTGATAGGCTGGCCCAGATCTACGTGCAGGAGATAATCCGGTTGCACGGTGTGCTGGTATCTATTATTTCAGACCGAGTTCCTCAGTTCAACTCGCATTTTTGGAGAGCCTTGCATAGTGATTTGGGTACCCAGATTGATCTTAGTACAGCATTCCACCCTCAGACGGATGAACAGTCCGAGCGCACGATTCAGATTCTGGAGAATATGCTTCGTGCTTGTGTGATGGATTTTGGAGGATCATGGGATCAGTACTTGCCTCTTGCAGAGTTTGCTTATAATAACAACTACCAGTCCAGCATTCAGATGGCGTCGTTTGAGGCTTTATATGGTTGACGGTGTCGGTCTCTAATGGGATTGTTTGAGCCGGGCGAGGCCCGATTGTTGGGTACAGATTTGGGCCAGGATGCCTTGGACAAGGTGAAGGTGATTCAGGATAGACTACGCACAGCTCAGACCAGGAAGAAGAGTTATACAGACCGGAGTGTTTGTGATTTATCATTCATGGCTGGTGATCAGGTGTTGCTTCGGGTATCGCCTATGAAGGGCGTCATGATATTTGGGAAGAAGGGTAAGCTGAGTCCGAGCTTCATTGGCCCTTTTGAGGTGTTACGGTCGGTTGGGGAGGTTGCTTATGAGTTGTCCTTGCCTCCCAATCTAGCAGGTGTTCATCCGGTATTCCACGTTTCCATGCTTCGGAAGTATCACGGTGATCCGACGCATGTTTTGGATTTCAGCTCAGTTCAGTTGGACAAGGATTTATCCTATGTTGAGGAGCTTGTGGCCATTTTGGACAGGCAAGTCAGATAGCTCAGGTCGAAGGATATTGCTTTAGTCAAGGTACAGTGGAGGGGTCATCCGATCGAGGAGGCTTGGGAGACCGAGCAGGACATGCAGAGTCAGTACCTTCACCTATTCACAGCTTCAGGTATGTTTCTATACTCATTCGAGGATGAACGATTTTCTTAAGAGGGGGAGAATGTAACGACCTGGTCGGTCGTTTTGAGAGTTAGTGCCCCAATCCTCTGATAACTGTTTCTCATATGTCTTATTATGTTAATGGAATGTGTCGGAGTGTTGAGTGATGTTAATTGGAGTGTTTTTAGACATATAGTCCTTTAAGATGAGTTTCAACCTTAGAAATTGGGTTGTAGCGGGAGTTATGTAAAGATGGATCCGCAATGGAATTCCGTCGACTCCGTTAGCTCAGTTGGGTGATTTCGGGGTTGGGAGCGTGTTTGGAATGTATTTTCGAGGTCGTATGTAGATTTAGGCTTGAATTGGCGAAAGTTAGAATTTCAGCGATTTCGGCCGATAGGTGAGATTTTGATATCGGACTCGGAATGGAATTCCGAAAGTGACAGCAGGTCCAGAATGTCATTTATGACCTGTGTGCAAAATTTGAAGTCATTCGGACGAGTTTAGACGTGGTTCGGCGTCGAATGTGAATTCTTGGAAATTCCTAAGTTCTTAGGCCTAAATCTATGCATAATTGAATATTTTGATGTTGTGGGATGTGTTTTTAAGGCTCGACCATGTTTGGATTGGGTATTGGGATCAATTGGTGGTTTTGGTTGAGGTTCCGAGGGGGGGGGGGGGCCCGGGGTTGTTTCAGATGTTTTTCAGAAGGATTTGGGAACTTAGCAACTGCTGAACCAGACTTCTTCTGGTGTTTCGCACCTGCGAAGGTTTTCCCGCAGGTGCGATCACGCAGGTGCGAAGGGGATGGTCGCAGGCGCGATGGTGGGGGAGATTGTCCTGTGGTCGCAGGTGCGACCTGTGTCCCGCAGGCGCAGAACCACATGCGAGGCCATTTTACCGCATGTGCGATCCCTGTGGACTTAAGTGAAAACTCGCACCTGCGATGCTTTCTCCGCAGGTGCGACACTGCAGGTGCGGTGATAGGGACCGCAGGTGCGAGATCCGTATGTGTTTATTCCCAAAATCCGAGGGTTTATGTTATTTCACCATTTTGAATTGTGGGAGCTCGGGAGAGGTGATTTCTGAGGAGATTTTCACTTGGGTATTTGAGGTTAGTGATTTCTAACCATCATAGGTTAATTTCCATGATTCTAATCTTAATTTCCACCCTTAAATTCTAGATTTTTGAGTTAAAATTTTGGAAAGAAACTTCTTAGACCAAACTTTGGGTTTTTGATTGGGTATTTGACCTCCGATCTGAGAGATTTTTATATGGGAAGACTCGTGAGTGAATAAGAATTTGGAAAATATAAATTTTATCCGGAGACATGGTCCCGAGGGGCGTTTTGGTCAATTTTTCTAATTTTGCGTATTAGTTCTGAATTAATTAGTTCGTTTGAATTCTTGAAATGATATTTACATTATGCAATCGAATTGAATATATTTGGGCCACCCGGAGTTGGATACTCGTGGCAAGAGCGTGATTATCGGTGGATTTGCATAGTCGAGGTAAGTGGCTTGCCTAACCCTGTGTTGGGGAATTTCCCCTTAGGCGTTTTAACTTGTTTTTACTATACAAACCCCGTGTACATGGGGTGAAGAGCGCGTGCATGGGTATTTTCACCGAATTTCCATATTTCTTCTACGACAGGTCTCATTTTCAATCCTATTATTATTGTTATTGGTTTGAGCTGAGTAAACACTTAAGATTCTTTATGACAATCGATTTTACCTGATTTTCCACTCGTTGCTACTATTTAGAATTGGTCAAGTATTTTACCTCATGATTTCCAACTATCTTTCTCAAAAGCTTTGAGTTACGTTATAATTAATATATATACCTTGCATTCCATTGAGTAGTTGCATTGGGACTGCGGGCTTAGACCTGAGACTTTCCCCTTGCATTGCATTGAGTAGTTGCATTGGGACTGCGGGCTTAGACCTGAGACTTTCCCTTGCATTGCATCGCATACATCGGGACTGCGGGCTTAGACCTGAGACTTTCCCCTTGCATTGCATTGAATAGTTGCATTGGGACTGCGGGCTTAGACATGAGACTTTCCCATGCATTTCACCTCATACATCGGGACTGCGGGCTTAGACCTGAGACTTTCCCCATGTATTTCATCGCATACATCGGGACTGCGGGCTTAGACCTGAGACTTTCCCTTGCATTGCATTGCGCGATTATTTATTGAGTTGATGTTGTGCTGGGTTGAAGGTTATTGCATCATTTATATTCAGTCTTTACCTTAATTTCCTTTAACCATTACTACTTTACTTAACCGTTAATTATATCTGTTATTTTTGCAAACTCAGTAGAGCCTCAACCTGACCTCGTCACTACTTGACTGGGGTTAGGCTCGGCACTTACTGGGTATCGAATGTGGAGTACTCACGCCCTTATGCGCATGTTTTTCCCATGTGCAGATCCAGGTACCAGTGCGCCATACCGTAGCTAGTTCACCAGCAGGCGATTGGAGACTTTGAGGTATATTATGCAGCGTCCGCAGATCTTTCGAGTCCCCCCTCCTATCCTAGTATAGTTAGGACTTGTAGATGAGAATACACTATCATTTTTTCCAGTTTGTATATTGAGCCGTAGAGTATAGCTTGTGATGTTTGGTGATATTCCGGGTCTTGGGTAAATTAAGTTGTAAATGTCGAGCGGCATCGATTGTTAGCATGGTCTTATTTCAATTTCTCCTATTTCTACTTGTTATCTTTTATTATCCTTGATGATTAGGCTTACCTAGTCATCTAGACTAGGTGCCGTCACGAGACCCAGTCGGAGGGAGAATTGGGTCGTGATAATAGAAGTACATCCTCTCCCCCTCTTTTGGCTTAGAGAGCAACGGGGGTTTTGATAGATAGGCCTTCAGATCTTTGAGAGCTTGTTTACATTCATCTCCATTCGAACTCATTCTACTTTTTTAAAACTGAAAAGAATTTAAAACTCTTCTCCGAACACCTGGAAATAAACCTTCCTAGGGCTATAATTCTTCCTAGTAGTGTTTGAACTTCTTTTTTGCTCGTAAGTACATTGGGTATTTCATCAATAGCTTTAATCTGATAGGGGTTTACTTCTATACCCCTATTTGACACAAGGAAACCAAAAACTTACCTGATTCAACACCAAATGCGCATTTTTCTGGATTTAGTTTCATATTATACCTGCGCAGGATTTTGAAGGTGGTTGAAAGATGCTGGAAATGATCTTCTGTTTGTATTGATTTCACTGGCATGTCGTCAATGTATACCTCCATTGTTCTCCCCAGATGTTCATGGAACATCTTTGTCACTAGCCTCTGATACATGGCACCAGCATTTTTCAGGCCAAAAGGCATACTTTGTAACAATAAGTCCCCCTGTTTGTAATAAAGGATGTTTTTTTTTGTCTGACGGATCCATTTTTTTCTGATTATAATCAGAGTACTCATCTAGAAAGCTTAACAATTCGTGACATGCTGTGGCATCAATCATTTGATCTATGTGCGGTAATGGAAATGAATCATAGTGCATGCTTTATTTAAATCTGTGTAATCTACGCATACTCTCCTTTTACCTTTATTTTTAGGCACCACTACAGTATTGGCTAACCAATTAGGATATTTACCTCTCGCATTGAACCAATTTTCAAGATTTTATGTACCTGTTCGTCTATCACTTGGTTCTTGAATGGTCCTTGCTTTCATTTCTTTTGCTTGACAGGTACGAAGGATTAATTTTCATTTAGTTTATGAGTCATCACTTTTGGAGGAATACCTGTCATGTCTGAATGGGACCAAGCAAAGAAATATGCGTTAGCCTTTAAATATTCAATTAACTCACCTCTTCTGCTGGGGATTAACCTCGTGCCTAAGTGAACTTTTTGTTCAGGCTTCTGTTTGAATAATGAAACACCTTCAATGACATCAGGTCTGGAATCCATGTCCGTGTGTTTTTATACTTCTTCCGTGGTAACCTGGTTCACCTTCTCGTGGCTATCTTCCTCCATACCTGTTTGAATAATAGTCTTTTCCATACCTGTTTGAATAACAACTTTTTCTGTACATGTTCGGGCGATTTCCTCGTCTTTTGATTCTTCCGTTCCTTCTTTTTTGTTAGAGTAAGCTACGGAATTTATATTACTTGAGGTCTGCTGATCGCCACAAATTTATTGAATTCCCCATTTGGAAGGGAATTTAATTACCTGATGTATGGGAGATGGTATTGCTTTCATATCATGGATCCATGGTCTCCCCATGATGACATTGTAGGCCATATCAGTATCGATGACTTGGAATCTAGTGTTTTTGGTCACTCATTCTACATAGGTGCTAAGCTCAATTTCCCCTTTTGTTATGACCGTAGAGTTGTCAAAACTAGATAAGGCTCGTGCTTTTGGGATTACTTGATCCTCCATTAGCATTTCTTCCATAACTCTCGACAAAATGATGTTGAGTGAGCTACCTGGATCAATCAACACTCTTCTTACGTTAGTGTCATGTATAAGTAGGGATATTACCAGAGCGTCGTTATGAGGAAGCATTAATCCGTTGATATCTGCATCGTCAAATGATATATTGTCTGCTTCCACGTCTTCACTTGTCCGCTTCCCGTGGGTAATTGTGAATTTTGTTGTTCTTTTTCAGATTACTGTGTTTACCTCCTCTCCTCCATTTATCACGTTCACTGTTCGCTTTGGAGATGGAGGTTTTGGGGGCTCGTGCCTATTCTTCATGTATGCCTATTTACCTTTTTCACCAAACAATTCTATTAGATAACCCCGTTTTAATAATTGCTATACCTCACCTTGCAATAATCTGGAGTCCTACATTTTTTGTCAATGATTATTGTGGAACTCACACCAGAGGTCTTGATTCCTTCTATTTGGGTTCGACCTCATTTCTTTGGGCCGTCGAACCTTATCGCCCATATTCCTCAATACTATAATTAATTCAAAAGTACATACATTGAAATTGTAGTCTCCAATTCTTGTATTACCTCTATTTTGTTCATCCTGATCTGTTCTGGATCTTGACGAGGATGAGCTCGTATCTCTATTTGATGGTCTATATTATGACCGGGCGTTTTCAAACATAGGACAATTTTCTCGTCTTGAAGGTCCCATATAAGGGTCATACCTGCTCTTACCTGCTCTCCTTTCTGGTTCAGAGCATTTAGAACTGGTTCTGTCTTCAGCTTTTGTCTGAGCAATGATGTCTTCCTTTATTCGTAACTTAGTGATGTACCTGTTATAAAGATCATTCCACGTTGTGGCTGGTAATTCTCTCAAGCTTTCCTTGAGTCTCCTCGTGGCTTCTTAACTTTTGTCATTTAAATTGCTTGCAAATGCCATGGCTGCTCAATTGTCAGGTACTCTTGGTAGCAGCATTCTTTCTCGTTGAAACCTGTCTACAAATTCACGAAGCAACTCCGTGTCTACTTGTTTTACTTTGAATATGTCTTTCATTCCTTTTTCGACTTTTTGTGCACCAGAATGCGCTTTTATAAAAGAATATGCAAGCTTAGCAAAAGAGACAATAGAAGTTTCAGGTAGAAGAGAATACCATGTTAGTTCTCCTTTGACGCACTTGGCTTCCAAGGTTGTTGAGAATATCTATCAACATAAATGACCTTGATGACATGTGGTACTCCAGTAATTTGCTCGATTCGATCGTTTTGTTCCTTCACCTTTTTTTTTGCAGAGTTAGTAATAAAGATTGTAATTCTAGATTATTAGACATACGTGGTCTTGTTTTGAGAGTTCATTTGGTGTGCGTCCATTTCCTGAGTTTGCTAACCCGGATTGTGGGTTTTCCACAGTTAGAGTGTTGTTAGGAGGAGGTGTAGGTGATGCAGCCGGTAGTCCCCTCATGAAAGCTTGTAAGGCTTGAGTCGCACACTCACCAACCATTTGTTTCACCTGATCCTGTTCTCATGTTTGTTCGTTCTCATTACGATTATTGTTTTGAGTCATAGATCTATCTGGGGAATTGTCCCTTGAGCCTCATGGAGTTCCTGCAGGTGATGGAACTGGAGTTCCAATCCGTTGTTGGTTGTTGTCATTGGCGTTCGACATAATTCACAGAATGTTGTTAAGAAGAAACAGATATTATCAGATTCCCGGTAACGGAACCAATTTGCTTAACCAAAAAATTAGTTTCTTTAGCCAAAGCTATTTGAAGAAGAACAGAGTTTCTGATAACCAGAAAATATGCCAAGGATTGTAAGTAAATTTGCCAATAGGAAGCAGTAAAATGTGTAAAAAGTAAGTATATTGCAATAGCAGTTCCAGTGTCCTTACAAGTTATATTATACTCCCTTTTATAGAGAATTTCTTAATATAACGTCTACTCTTTTCAGTGATTTGAGAACTAATGGCATTAATATAACATTATAATGATTAACCGTAATTGTTGCGTTAAGATTCTGTAACGTTTTGACTCATTGATTGAAGACCTCCGAATTTGCCCTTTATTCCGCCTTAGTACATTCTGACTGTGTCTTTTCATCTTCTCGATTAGTTTGAGACTCCCATATCTGATTACCCTGTGGGTATGCTAATTCGTTCCTCTTTATCCCGTACCTCTTCATATAGTTCCGTCCAGTTGTCATGATTTTATTGCTCCACATAGATCGCTGAGTCATTAGAATTGTTACACATGTGAAGCTCATTTTTACCAATACACTAATATTGTTCTATTCAAGAGTGACATTAATATAAAATAACAAGGTCATGCATTCATGTACCACAAGAGATAAATGTTTATGAACCTCAATAACTCAAGAGTCATTCGAAACATAAAGCAAATATCCATCTCTTATTTTGCCTAGAAACCTGAATTAAATTTTTTCTAACAAAAGGTACATATATTGCATCCATTAAATTAATGTTTTATCACTATCAAAAGAAAATTTTAACAATTAATTCGAAAATTTGCATAAAGTCATTGTGTAGTTGAGATAAACACATTAAATAGATCATAATAAGTAAAAATACTGAATAATAAAATTCAGACCACATTCAATATTTATATACATACATGCTCGAATAATAAATTTCGATGTGAAAAGAATAATACAAGCAAAGCATATTATATATTTCAAGATTTATACAATCCAAAAAGAAAAAGAACCATCTCAGATGTAGAGCATACTGTTATTTTCAGACAATTGTATATAACCATTTAATACAAAAATTTCAAACACACTACACATATATTCATGCATCTTGAACAGAAAATTTCGATGGGAAAAGAACTACTCATGCAACATTGTCATGACCAAAATTTCCCCTCCGTTGGGTATCTTGACGACACCTAGTCATAAGGACTAGGTAAGCCTAACACCTTCTGAATAATAGCAATAATAAAGTGACATCTATAATTTCTGAAAATGAAATTTCTCTATACATTATACAACTTTCCCAAAACAGGTAGTACAAGTGATAAGCTCTACAAAGTTTACTACAACTTCTAAATACAAATGTTCATAAATAAGTAAAGACAACGTAAGAACAAAATAGGACGGTGACTCCAAAGCCTGCGAACGCAGCAACGAGTTTACCTTGAGTCTCCACACAGCGATCCGCGCTGCTAACTACAGATCAATCGGCTACGCAATACCTGGAAAATTGTGCAGAAGTGTAGTATGAGTACACTACATCGGTACCCAGCAAGTATCTAGACTAACCTTAGTGGGGTAGTGACGAGGAACAGTCAAGACACCTACTGGACTATCTAACCTTGACAAGCTTAAGTATGGAAACAACATAGGATGATATATACATAAAGACTACGCGATGTGTCTAACAATACAATAATTGTAATAAGAAAGGAAGACAATAAATATCAGCGGAATACCTAGATAGTGACACAGAAGGATGAACGAAAACAAATAAAAAAAAACGAGATCACAGATATAGGAAAGACAAGTATTAACTCAACAACAACGACCATTTTCACATTACGTTTTAGTCAAATAAAACTCCACGAGGTACCAAACATCAGACTATTCACACTCATGGGTCCCAATATCTGAGCCCTAACATTTGGCATCTTCCACCCTCATTTCACCTTATAATCGCACTAACAACCCACATGCCAAATAGAACCACTCTCACATATAAGACAAGTACAACAAGGGTATCTATACTCAACAATAACAAGGAAGTCCATTAGTCCGATACGAGTACTTATTACGTGTATACTTGTGCATGTCCTAACATAGTTCCAACCAGACAGTAAGCATAAGAAAAGGAATGGACAACACGTAGAATATTTTCTCACAACTTTCACAAGATGAATCTCACACCGATAAGTGTAACACTACACAAATATCAACAACAAGAATGCCCCAGGCCAACAAAAGTCATCACAATTCAATCCTTGACATAGCCCACCTTGTCTCGCCAAGTATGCATAGTTAAGTAAATGCCCGCCTTGTCTCGCCACACGTGCATAATAATGTTCCCACCTTGTTTCGCCACATGCGCAACCCACCACACACACACACACACACACACACATATATATATATATATATATATATATATATATATATATCCAAGCATACCAGCAAGTTTACCACATACGACACTGCCTGGCATGCTATTTACCACACTTGGAACATCGTGACATGTGCGGCCTTAACTGTCTTGACTCACCCTTATACTGAGAACTTGAGGCCTTGAATATTTGTGACAAACAAATCTCTTACCGCCAAAGTGAGGGTGTGCGCTTGCCCATGGCTAGGCTAGATACCTCGTGTATTGTTGTCTTTGACGGCCTCGAAACTCACCAGAAGGACTCGAAGACCTCGCTCTCTCATTCTGGGCTCTATCATGCTCACAATCGGCCCTCTACTTCTGCTTACGCTCCTCTACACCCTAGATGTATGCCTAAATATGAAAAATATCTATGTCTGGCTGAAGTGAGACCGACATACAATGTTTAAAGAAAGTGCGGCTCTAACCCCATCACGAACCGGTGAACCCGATACTCCATGTTAGATACAATAGTGGGAGCATACCAAGCCAATGAATCAAACTGAAAATTGTATTCCCGAACACTTGTTGAATCAAGTCACGACATGGTTTTGAAGGTTGACAAATGCCAACCCAGTTGAACCAGGTCCATCAGGGCAAACATAGTCAAACAGACCCATTGGTCAAACATGGTTTTTAAAATTGACAAATGTCAACCCAATTGAACCAGGTCCATCAGGGCAAACATAGTCAGACAGACCCATTGGCATGAGAAGCGTCCATTAAAAGGGGATAACAATTATCTGTGAACTAAAACGTTATCTCCTAAGCGAAAAGGTTGCAAATTGATAAGAAGATGGAGTTTGATTTCAGGTAGGACAGGATTAAGATCAAGAAAGTTGAGATAAACACAAACTCTTCCACCAAGGAAGAGTTGCATTAGAACTGAACAACAACATCTCAACTATTGATTCTACAAAATGTTGAAGCATTCCTGCTGAAGAATTCACGCACAAACACATAAGTGAAACAAGAACTGAAAGCAAAATTATCAAAGCAATTTTGCAATCAGAATCCTTGTGCGACATAAAAGCTACCGTAACCAGCTAGAAGAACCAGTTCCATCTGCTCTCATTTGAGTCTAGTTTGTTGTAGTAGGTGATTACATATTGTATCTTTTAGCTTTATCTAGAAGAAATTGTTATAGGTACACACTATTCAAGTTAGAGTTAACTTGAAATTTGTCGCAATTAGCTAGAGGCTAGTTTGCCACAAAGG
>ML276662.1:1703-71889 GCA_005239495.1 Nicotiana undulata
TTGATATTTAATCACTTAAATACAGATATTAGATGTTTCTTAACTATGAAGTAACTTCCAAAACTCTAACTACAAAGAAAAAGGAGAGGCGGTATAATGACACTTACGTCGTAGGGATCGTTTTGATGTTATTGCTTCTCGATTTCATGCCCGGAATGATAATATTCTTTGAAACCCTAGAACAAAACTTGAGGTTATGTTTATGGGTGTTCTATGGTCGTATTATGCTGAAATATGAAGAGAATCCGACCTAAGACACATATATATATCTATTTTGGAAAAAGTCAAAGAGGTGCTAGCTTGGCACCCTAGGATTAGTCCATCTTCCGACGCTTATATCTTTTTATCCCGATGTCGTATGAATGAATGGTTAATAGCGTTGGAAACTAAATTCCAAGACCTTCAATTTGGTATATAATATGTCCCAGTATGACCTCATATAACACATGAAATCTATTGCTCAAAAAGATCTAGTGATCCACCTACTTGTCATATATGATGTCTGCGCAGTCTCGCGAAACAGAAAATATCTCTCTACTCCTATGTCGTATCGATGAACGGTTTAATGCATTGGAAACTGGACTTTTAGATCTTCAATTTGGTAGGTAAATAATCCCCTAATTATAATTATATTGGGAGAAAATTTCAGCTACATTCGATCTAAGTTTCAATAAATTTATGAATGTAACTTGTGAAGACCTATTCCAACTTCTGTTCCAAAACTTGCTTGACTTCAAAACGTAGCACACGACTATCATATGACAAAATTAACTCATAGCATAACCTCCTTATAATTTAATTAACCATAGTCTCACCCTAAAGTACATGTTATAACATTCCAAACTCGTCGACTTTTGACGAAACTTATTCTCTTCAGTTGGTTTAGCTTCTAAGCTTTCCAACCCTCTTGGTACTCGTTATTCATGATCTTAAATATTTGTAACCTCCAATGTAACATGATTAACTTACTTTATATTCCATCAAATATAATCTTATTTCTGAGCTTACATCAATTGACTTACAATGTACTCTCATGTACGAAAATATGGGGTGTAACAGATTTGGTCCAGGATGCCCTAGACAAGGTGAAGGTGATTCAGGAGGGACTTCGCACAGCTCAGTCCAGGCGTAAGAGTTACGCGGACCGGAAGGTTCGTGATTTGGAATTTATGGTTGTGATCGTGTTTTGCTTCGGGTATCGCTTATGAAGGGCGTCATGAGGTTCGGGAAGAAGGGTAAGCTGAGTCCGAGATTTATTGGTCCTTTTGAGATATTGCGGCATAATGGGAAGGTTTCTTATGAGCTTGCCTTGCCTCCCAGCCTAGCAGGAGTTCATCCGGTATTCCACGTCTCTATGCTCCGGAAATATCACGGTGACTTGACTCATGTTTTGGATTTCAGTTCAGTCCAGCTGGACAAGGATTTATCATATGTTGAAGAACGAGTAGCTATATTGGATAGACAGGTCAGAAAGCTCCGGTCGAAGAATATTGTATCAGTAAAGGTTCAGTGGAGGGGTCAGCTGGTTGAGGAGGTTACTTGGGAGACCGATCAGGATATGCGCATCCAGTACCCTCATCTTTTCACAGCTTCAGGTATGTCTTTGAACTCGTTCGCGGACGAACAATTTTCTTAAGAGGGGGAGAATGTAACGACTTGGTCTGTCATTTTGAGAGTTAGTGCCCCGATCCCCTAATAACTGCGTTCCCCACATTTGTATCTACTTATGGGACTTGTCGGAGTGGTTAGTTGTGGATTCTGGAGAGTTTTGGGACACATAGTCCCTAAATATGAGTTTAAGCCTTAGAAATCGGACCGTAGTTGGAACTGTGGGAAGACGGATCCGGAATGGAAATTTGTCGACTCCGTTAGCTCCATTGAGTGATTTTGGGGTTAGGATCGTGTCTGAAATGTGTTTTCGAGGTCTAAGGTAGTTTTAGGCTTGAATTGGCGAAAGTTAGAATTTCGGCGATTTCGGCCGATAGGTGAAATTTTGATATCGAGCTCGGAATGGAATTCTGAAAGTGTTTGTAGGTCTGTAGTGTCATTTATGACATGTGTGTAAAATTTGAGGTCATTTTGATGCGTTTTGACGTGTTTCGGCATCGGTTGTAGATTTTGGAAAATTTCTAAGTTCATAGGCTTGAATCCATGTATAATTCGTGATTTTGATGTTATGTGATGTGTTTTGAAGACTCGACTAAGTTCAGATGAGGTATTAGGACTGGTTGGTAGGATTGGTTGAGGTTCCGGGGGCCTCGGGTGTGTTTCGGATGCTCAACGGGAAGATTTTTTACTTAAGAAACAACTGAAGTCTGCTGGTTCTGGTGTTTCGCACCTGCGGAAGGGGAGCCGCAGGTGAGGACACGTAGGTGTGAGAAGGAAGTGCGCAGATGCGGAAGTGGCCAAGGTCGGCTAGGCTCGCAGATGTGGTGGATTTTCCGCAGAAGCGGAGCCGCAGATGCGGCTTAAGTGTCGCAGGTGCGGACCCAGGCCTTTAAATGATTTTTCGCACTTGCGATGCCATTTTCGCCGGTGCGAGACTGCAGGTGCGGTCCAAATGGCCGCAGAAGCGAAAATCGCTGGGCAGATAATATCTAATTCGAGGGTTTGAAATTCATAACTTCTGAAAACGATTTGGAGCTCGAAAATAGGCGATTTTGAGTGGGTTTTGAAGAGGAGATTCATATGTAACGATTCCTAATATTATTTTACTTATATTTCATTAATCTATAACAAATTCTTCAATCTAATCAAGGAATTTGAGGGGGAGAAAAATGGGTGAAAAGTTCCCAATCGAAAATATGAGAATTTAATGGGATTTTGACGTCGGATTTTGATGATTTTTGTTCGAGTGTCTTCGTGAGTGAATGGGTGTTCTACATTGGTAACTTTCACTTGATTCCGAGACGTGGGCCCAGGGGACTTTTGGGCAATTTTCCTAATTTCGCGTATTAGCTTCGAGTTAAGTAGTTAGATTGATTTCTTAAAGTGATATTTACATTATGCAATTGAATTGAATAGATTTGGGCCATTAGGAGTCAGGTACTTGTGGCAAAAATGTGATATCGGGTTGAGTTGCGCAGTCGAGGTAAGTGATTTGCCTAACTCTGTGTTGGAGACTACCCCTTAGGCCGTTTTGACATTTATTTGCTATGTGGGTGACGTGTACGTGAGGTGACGAGTACGTACACGAGCCATTTGTTGCTAAAATTCCACATTTTACTTCACATATTATAAATCTTTTACTCCGATTTCACTTCTTAATGTGCTAATTGTTGGCTTAGATTAGGAACAACATGCCTACTTGTTTTATATCAAATTGTCTATCTGCTATTTTGTGCGCCATGTTTAGCTAGTTTATTCTTTCCCTTACCTGTGATTGCTGGATTGTTCTTAAATAATGCCTTATCCGATGTTCATTCGTATAACATATTTAAATTGGGGACTACAGACGTATTCTGGGAGATCTTCCCTGTACTGCATATTTAAATTGGGGACTACAGACGTATTCTGGGAGATTCCCCATGTACTGCATATTTAAATTGGGGACTACGGACGTATTCTGGGAGATCCCCCATGTACTGCATATTCATTGGAACTACGGGACGGTATCCTGAGAGTTTCCACATTGTGATACGTTGTGTGGAGCAGAGAGCTCTGTTTACTGTTATGTTTTAAGTTATTTCTTTTAATGTGCTTACGGTAGAAATTACTTATCTCTTCCCACTGCTTTTAAACCTTATTATTTAGAAAATCCAGTAGAACCTTAACCTGACCTCGTCACTACTTGGCTGGGGTTAGGCTTGGCACTTACTGGGTACCAAATGTGGTGTACTCATGCCCTTTCCTGCACATGTTTTTCGTGTGCAGATCCGAGTTCGAGTTCTCAATCACATGGCTAGTGGTCGTTGCAGGAGACCGTAAGGTATTTCTGCCCCGTCCGCAGAATCCTCTGGGTCACCTTCCATTCTGGTCTATATAGAGATTTTCTATATATTTTATTTCCCGGTGTATAGAGCTACTGTTGTATAGAAGCTTGTGACTATAATGTGACATTCTGGGTTTTGGGTTTTATACTTGTACATGCCGAGCAGCGATGTTATGTTTGCTTAGTTTTTCTTTCCCTGTCTTTACTTTTATCGCTTTTAATTCAGATTTTTCGCAAATTTAGGCTTACCTAGTCGTAAAGACTAGGTGTCGTCATGATACCTTTCGGAGCGTAAATCGGGTCGTGAAAAAAATAGTGCTTAATAACGTCCAATGATCATCTGCCGCTAACATTTAAAATTTTGAAATAATTTAGTGGCCTCTATTTTATTGCCGCTAATAGATTATCGCGAAAGACATTTTTTGTTGTAGTGAGCAACATGGATTGATTATGGTGATTCAAACTTCAAGTACTTCTATTCACAATTGAAAATTAGGTCCAGCAAGAATACTATCACCACTGTGTATAATGATATGAGAGTGAAGATCACTGATCCAAAAGTTGTGGAAAAAGAGTTTACTAACTTTTTCACTCAGCTAATGGGGAAAGCCAATGGGTTATGCCATGTCCAAATACCAGAATCATTAAAGCAGGAGATTGTCTAACACTACAGCATCAACAGGAACTAATAAAGAAGATAACACATGATGAGGTGGATGAAGCAGTGAGATATATGCCTAAGGACAAAGCTCCTGGAGTTGATGGTTATCCTATAGAATTCTTTACCAAGCATTGGATGACAGTGAGGAAGGACAGTCATGAGGCTATTTCATACTTCTTTCATACAGGTAAAATGAAGCCAGCATGGAACTGCACAGCCATTACCTTGATACCTAAAGTCCCAGCACCTACAAAAGTAAAGGACTATAGGCCTATTGCTTGTTGCACTACTTTGTATAAAATTATTGCTAAGATTCTGACTAGAAGAATTAAAAGAGTAATTGAGGTAATCATTGGGAAGGCTCAATCTATTTTTATTGAAGGAAGGAGAATTATTGACTATATCATATTTAGCCATGAGCTATTCAAGGCTATAACAAGAAAGGTCTATCTCTTAGGTGTGTGCTTAAGGTTGACATTAAAAAGGCTTATGACTCATTGGATTGGCAATTTCTTAGGTGCATGCTCACTGACCTTGGTTTTCCACATAAGTTCATCCATTGGGTAATGGAATGTGTGTCAACAGTATCATACTCTTTGGTATCAATGGCGGCCTTACCAAACCTTTCCAGGCTAAGAGAGGGATTAGACAAGGGGACCCAATGTCTCCCTACCTATTTTTTATTGCAATGGAATACTTACAAAGAGAGATGAGTCAATTGTCCACCTTAAAGAAGTTCAAATACCACCCAAGATGCAAAACACTGGGGGTGACACATATTTGTTTTGCTGATGATTTGTTAATGTTTTGCAGGGCAGACATAACTTCAGTAAAAAAAATGCAGGAAACCTTTGATAGGTTCTCTGCTGCATCTGGACTTCAGGAAAATGCAGATAAGAGCTCAATGTATATTGCTGGTGTTCAACAACATATCAAAGAGCTATTACTTAAACTCACAAGATATACAGAGGGGTTTATCCCTTTTAAGTATCTGGGAGTTCCACTATCTGCTAAGAAGCTGAACATACACCAATTCCTACCACTGGTGGAAAGGATCACTGAAAGAGTGAACTGCTAGTCAGCTAGGATGCTATCCTATTCTGGAAGGTTACAACTTATCAAATCTGTGTTGTTTGGAATACAGACATATTGGGCTCAAATTTTCCTATTGCCTAAGAAGATCATGAAGATGATAGAGACCATATGCATGACTTTTCTTTGGACTAGATAAAATGTCATTTCAAGGAAAGCATTGATAGCATGGGATAAGATTTGTCAACCAAAAGTAGCAGGGTGATTGAACATCATCAATATAAGGATATGGAATAAGGCAGCAATTCTGAAGCACTTATGGGCACTGAGAATGAAGAAAGATGCTTTATGGATCAAATGGACTCACAGTTATTACATAAAAAACAAGGACATTGCTGCAATGGACACACCTAAGGCAGCAGCATGGGTGGTCAGAAAGATCATAGAGGCAAAGAGAGGACTTGGTGCAGGTGAACTCATTACAAGTCAGTCTCAATTCAGCTTTGGCAGACATGGTGAAACAAGGCAGATTTCAAATCCAAAGAGCTTATATCTAGATGTTGCCTCAGTTTCCCAAAGTTAGTTGGAAGAGCATTCATCTACACACACAGATTCATCCAAGATTCAAAGTTCACCTATGGTTGAATATTCATCAAAGGTTAGCAATTGTGGACAAGCTAATCAAGTTTGGAATCCAAGTGCCACAAGATCGTGTCTTCTGTGCGAGAAATGTGGAAACATTTGATTACCTTTACTTTGACTGTCCAAACACAAGTATAATATGAGAAAAAATATTAAGGTGGCTAGGAGTTACAAAGAAAACTGGATGCTAGCAAGATGAAATAGTTTGGATCAGCAGTATAGCTAAAAGGAAGAATGGCAAGGCAGACATTACCACAACAGCTTTTGCGATGGTAGTGTACTGTATTTGGTGTGAAAGGAATTCCATCAGATTCAACAAAGGTAGATACATGGTGGATGGGATATGCAAAGAGATTGCTATACACATGCACATACAAGGGAAATCAAAAATCAAATGGCAGCAAGCATTGCAAAGTTTAAACAATTATCCTTAGGAGTAGCTAGTCTTTGATGATAAAGTTTTCTAGTTTAATTCTTGTAATAGTGATTAGGAGACTGATGGTCAGCATTAATCTGGCTTTGTAAAGACAGTTTTTGATGAAATGAAAACTTAGTTTTATCAACAAAAAAAACTTAAACTTTTATAAATATACTCCCTCTGTTCCAGTTTATATGAACCTATTTCGTTTTTGGTCCGTTCCAAAAAGAATGAACTCTTTCTAAATTTGGAAAAAATTTAGCTTAAACTTACAATTGTACCCTTAATGAGAAGCTTTTATAACCACACAAATACTCTGGGGCCCTTTTTGACTTGTTTAGGATCACAAATTTCGAAGGTATGCCAAGGGAAGCTCGGGCCAACCTATGTCTCAGTAGCTGCCCGAGAAAGGACCACTCAATCCAAACAAGTTCTCGCAACTGCCTTTCAAACAGGACCTCGAGAGGCAAGCCATGGAAGTACCGCTAGGTAGCCCCAGTAAGAAGTTCGTGAGGTGCCGCTGCAGCTTGGATTATCGTAGAATAAGAGGAGTCGTCTTAGGAATTGACTTAAAAGACAGATGCCGCCTCCGCGAGTCTGTAATAGCTCGTCCCTAGTGCCTTTGAACGAACTGAAAGGCCTCTCTTCAACTCCCTATGAGGTTTGAACTGCCAACCAACTCTTTCGTGCCCAGTCAAACGGGTTCACATAAATTAGAACACAGGGAGTATAAAATATTGGAAGTGCCAATCTGATTTTATAAAGGACACGTATTACTTACTCACATATTACCAAACACGGAAACTTTCCAAAACAGTGAAATCTCATTCATCTTGGAAACAAAATTACTTACACTAATTAGTGTAGAATTAAAGCCAGTGGGGCAAAACGAAACTGGAAATACTTGGAGGACGAATAAACATAAACACAAAGTTAGGGGGGACAAAGACGGGAATAAGCACATCGCGCATCTTTGTAATCGTAAAAAAATAATGAGAAACACAACGGCTAGTAAGTAAAACGGTAACCTCCTCAACGGTCGAATAATTCGAAAGTACTCTCCCTAAATTAGACCCAACTCATAACTTTGTCTCTCCGTCTCTCTCCCCTCTTATTCTATTATTGTTCTATTCTCCTCCTTGCATTTGTCAAATCTCCCCTTGCCTCCTTTGTTGTTCACATTATTCTTGCCAATTTTCTGCTCACATTTCACATAATCTAATAGTAGAAAATGTTGCAAGATATGTGGAACGCACCACCAGGTTTCAGACCCACGAAATCGGCTCCATCTTCTCCGGCTAAACCCCTTGGAGTCTCAAGAACTCGCTCTGAATCCTTTCACGTTGCCCACAAAGTCCCCGTTGGTGACAGCCCTTATGTCCGAGCCAAAAATGTTCAAGTAAGCTTCTTGGTGTACCCCATATAATTTTCTGAGTCTTAACCTATCAGAAAATTATCATTTGTTTTTTTTTTCATTTATACTTTCAGTTGGTAGAAAAGGATCCAGAAAGGGCAATTCCATTGTTTTGGGCAGCCATAAATGCAGGAGATAGAGTGGATAGTGCTCTCAAAGATATGGCAATTGTAATGAAGCAACAAAATCGGGCCGAAGAAGCCGTTGAAGCTATTAAATCTTTGAGAAGTAGGTGTTCAGATCAAGCACAAGAGGCTCTTGACAACATCCTCTTGGACCTCTACAAGGTCTCCTATCATTTCAATTTATACACAAGTTTTCAATTCCCCCCCCCCCCCCCCCCCCCCCTGCATTCTACCCAGCAATAACAATTTACATAATTAATATGTGCAGAGATGTGGGAGATTGGATGACCAAATAAAGCTGTTGAGGCACAAGTTGTTTTTGATACAACAAGGTTTGGCCTTTAATGGGAAGCGCACCAAGACAGCAAGATCCCAAGGGAAGAAGTTTCAGGTTTCTGTGGAACAAGAAGCAACTAGATTACTGGTAAATAACACAATTCTGAGACTTTTTAAATACTTAAGTCTTTTGGTCTTACACACAATATAAGATAAAAACCAAGTCTATTTGTATATCTTCCAGGGGAATTTAGGGTGGGCGCTGATGCAGCAAAATAACTACATTGAAGCAGAAGATGCTTATAGGAGAGCACTAGTAATTGCACCAGACAATAACAAGATGTGCAATTTGGGTATTTGCTTGATGAAACAAGGGAGAGTTGGGGAGGCGAAAGAGACACTTCGGAGAGTTAAACCAGCAGTGGTGGATGGCCCCAGAGGTGTAGATTCTCATCTCAAGGCCTACGAAAGAGCACAACAAATGCTCCGTGATCTCGAGTCTGAAATGATGAATAAAGGTGGTGATAGAATTGAACAAAGCAAGCTATTTGATGCATTCTTGGGCTCTTCTGCTATCTGGCAGCCTCAGCCTTGCAAGGAACATAATAGCACCACTTTGAGTAGTAATGCCAAGTCAATCCAACCTCAAGATGAATTTGCTAATGAGAACATCAATTCTACCAACATCATCACAAACCAGACAGTTCCTTCACTGCAAAAGAGTATGTTGAAACCATATATGAACCTCAATATCGACGCTCCACCATTTTATTCATCCAAGATTACAAAGGAGCCGGCGAGTACCCTGTTTCCAGAAGGTCTTAAAAGAACAAGATCTGGAAATGCAGCTAACTTTATGAGAAAAGAGTCTCAGGGAACATTCACAGAACCAGAGAATAAGATGAGAAAGCAGTCAGTTTCACCAGAGAAAACAGAGGATAGATGGGCAGGGTTGCTGCCTGATAGCAAGGATTTTGAAGAGGCTATAATTGCTGCTGCTCTGGGCTCAACTGAAGAAACATTCAAGAAGCCTAAAGATAGTGGAATCCCTCCTAGGAAAGTTGACAAAAGATTGAGGGTTTTTCAAGACATTACCTTGTCTCTGAGTCCGCGAGCCTGACTAACATTATTGATTTTTAACTATGATTAGTAATCTAATTGCATTTTTAAATTAAGTAAGATCATTGAATTTTAACAATCATTGGAGATAAACTTGTTCTCCTTTACTCATACTTCCTCGAGGAGGTCGTATGCAGTATGTTGGTAGCACCCTAATGTCTTTAGGCAGGTTATAGTTATTGTTATTTGGTGCCTTGGGAATTCAGGCATCTCCTATTTTTGCCTATATGGCAACTAATCTTCAATAAAAAAGTTATTTCTTCTTTCTCATGTAATTGGCTTATTTTCTCTTCTCTTTCAATACCAGGTTTGTGTATGAACAGTAGTTCTTGCTCAATCAGGAATAATTGAATAACAGAATTCTGAATATTCAAAAGTCACCAAAGGCACTTACTAAAACATGGAGAAGATTTATTATTAATGAAACATGGAGCCATTCATTTTGCACTGTCTCTTTTTTATTGTTTTTCAGTTACAGTTTACAATTTTTTACTTCTATTGAGTTCATCAACTGCTTTGACGAACGCGCGGTATATTACAACAGCGGCTGCAACAGCAACTCCAACATTCCTCCGGGATGCTCTTCACTGCGGACGTGCCTGCGGATCTGAAAAATGGTGGCTTCTTGTGTGACTCTTTGTAGGCCTTGAAGAAAGCCTCTATGTCCTGTCACAGAATTAAGTTCAAAGTAACAGAAAAAACATCAGAAAACTCATGAGTGAGACTGTTTAGCTGGAAAGTTTGAACAATAATGCAGCTCATTTGGTTACAGCAGATGTGCATACTGTAAATCAGAAGAAAGTTCTCAAACTGTATCGTCGCTTTCTCGTGAGACAAGCAATTCCATTTATTTGCTTTCTCATGAGAGTAACAACACATCTACCCTAAGTTGCGATATATTCCAGTGGCATTCCCATAATGTGGGTTTTTATGAAATAAATTTTACGGGTGGTCATTCAACTTTGTTGTGTTCATTACCCTAATGTCATTTTTTTTGTTACGTAAAAGTCATTCAACTTTGATTTTATAATTTTAAGCTTTGATTTTATAATTTCATAATGGGTTGATAATCAATAAGCTTTGATTTTATAATTTTAATTAAAAATATTTTATCAGGCATGGTTAAAAACGTTGACTTGAGATTTGTTCACAGTAATGTTACTAACAATTTTAATGATGCCTCATGTATCTTGAAAATTAACATTAAGGAAAAATTAAATGTATGAATATATCTTAAACATAATAAATAAAATAATATTAAGTTATTTTAATTATAAGTAAAATACATGTGTAAAAGTATATTATACAACATATAATAGGTGTTGAAACTACAGAGCCTGGAGGGGTTGGTGGTAAAAATGAAAAAGGAAAAGAAAAGAAGAGTGAGGGTGCTCGAAGTGCTGTGAAGGGAAAGGGAATAAGAGTGGTTGATTCTTCACTCACTCATGTTAGTCTAACTAAAGAATCAAGTGCAATAGTTGTTTGGAGTGAGGATTATGCTGAAATAGAGAAGAGCGTGAGAAAAATAGGGGGAAATGGGTTTGGCGAAGCTGCTGAAGGGCTGGTTCAACTTGGGAAAAATATAGATGAACATGTTCCATCTGAACAGAAAACCCTCGCAAACCTACTGAAAAAGGCGACTGAAAGTTATAATCCTAAGAAGAAAGGAAGTTCAAGAGCTAAAACCCCTGGCATTGCTAGGGCAAACAAGAAAAGGAAGGCTGCCCCTTCTGTCCCTGTTGAAATTCCCCTCACAAGTGGAAGAGCCACAAGAAGTCAGAAGAAGCAGAACGAGGTTGAATTGGAGAAAGCCTTAGAAGAAAGTAAAAGAAAAGTTGCTGCTAAGGGAAAGAGGAAGGTGGGTGAGCCTGTTGAGGCAGCTGACATTAATGAGACGGACCTGGTCCTTCGAGATGAAGATGAGACAGAAGAAGTGGTGGTTCTGACTCCTAAAGCTAAGAAACCCAAGACTTCCACAAAGAATTCTGTTTCAAAGTCAACTCCGTTGAACCATCCACTTTGGCTAAAAGGAACACGTCTGCTGTGAAATCAAGAAAAGTGAAAATTGTGGAGGAAGAAAATGAAATGGAGAGGAAGAGGAAGAGGGAGAGGAAGAAGATTCTGATGCTGAGAAGGACAAGATGATCAAATTTGGAAAGAGGACTATCTTGAAAGGAAGACTCCTCAGGGACTTGGAGGAGGAATGAATTGTGCTGCTTTTGGAAAAGTTACAGTTGCAAGGCTAGAAGGATATGGTCCTTCATATGGATGGCAAGCTGGCCAGACTAGAAATTGTAGAATTTATGGCCGATTGTGAGATAAAAGATGGTAGGGTCACCAGTGTGGTGAAAGGAGTGAAAGTCACTTTTGATGCGAAGGACCTGAGAGAGATCTTGGGTGTACCTGCTGAAGGGTACAATGACTATAAGAATCTCAAATGGCCAAGCCTAGAGAATCTCCCTACTGCCCTTGCCATTACTAGGAAATTCAGTGACGATGAAGAGGAACTTAAGCCCAAGGTTTTTTACAAACGTGAGATGAAGCCACCCCAGAAAGTGTTTTTCGAATTTGTAAATAAATGTGTGATGCCAAGACAGGAAAGGAGGCACATTGCCACATTCATGGACTTGGTCCTCATGGAATGTCTGGACAGTGGAAGGAAAATTAATTGGCCTGGATTTATAATCCATCTTCTTGATATGGTTATAACTGGCACCAAGACTCATGTCATACCCTATGGCTTTATTCTCACGGCTGTATTTGCACATTCCAAGGTACCCATCAAGAAATGGGAGGTTGGTACAAACAAGGATCATTTTGGGACAAATACTCTGACTGATTGTGACTATGAAGTCCAAACCATTCCTAAAGAACCTGGTTCATCCAAGAAGGTACCAGTGAATAGCAAAGTTTGAGCCTTGGTTCAAGAGAGTTGGGCTAAGAATGCTAAGACTGATAGGCTGAAGAAGATGTTGGTAGAAGTGAAGACTGAGAGAGATGCTCTCATAGTTGAGCTGGCTAAAGAAAGGAGAAGAATGATGGCATTCTTCAGGATATGCTGAAATTACTCTAAGCCAAAAACAAAGAACCTGGTCCTTCCTAGCCTTAAGCTCCCTAGCCTAGTGTAGATCAACTAGTGACCCAGTTCGGAATTTTTTGTTTCTTTGCTCATGTTCCAATGTTTGTATTTCTTCTTATGTTTTGTGCTAGGATCTTATCAATCATCAATGAAATTCACTATCTTTTGCTCTAACTGTTTGTCTCTATTTCTTTGATGATTAATATCCTTAGTTTGATATATGATGATTAATCCATGATTGCATTTGAAGTAGCCTCAGTGGCCATGAGTAATATTTAAAATCTGGTTATTCTACATATTTATGCAACTTTTCGATGATGCTAAAATGAGGAAAATGGTTGTTCTTTGAACAGTGATGTTTATAACCTAATGAACCTGGTCTTTGATGATAAGTGATAAAAAGGTAAAATATTCTAACATTGTGTTGATGTTGACCTGAGTTGAAACAGGGCCTAAGCTTATGAAAAGCACAAAGTTTGTCATCATAAAAAATGGGAAATTTGTTGGCCCAAGTGATTTGTTTTGAAGATTGACAAAGGAAGCTCAAGCATGAACCAGGTTCATCCCATATGTACACATACACGGGTAGATTTGAGCATAAGGGAGGCATGTGAAGGAGATAATCTTAACTTGATACATCTGATATCTCCATATCAAAAAAGTTGCATAATTGATAAAAGAGAAGGACTCCTTACTCAAAGAGAACACTTTCCAAGATAAGGGAGGAGTTAGAAGTTGAGAACAACTAGAACTCTTCCACCAATGAAGAGTAGCATTAGAAATCTAGTTGTTTCTTCGTCTACTAACTCTATATATTGAAGGATATTCTCATTCTACAAGTATGCACAAAAGCAGAAGATAAGCGTGAGTTGAGAGCAAAATAGCAAGGCATTTTGCAAGCAATTTCTGTGTGATTCAAGTGTGCGAACCTCAAGCTACATGAACCAGATAGAAGAACCAGTTCCAAGCGTCTGTCTTTTATTCTAGTTCAATTGTAGTTGGTGGTTTTTAAATTGTACCTTTCAGCTTTATCTAGATGCAATTGTAATAGGTACTCCAAGTATTCAAGTTAGAGTTAACTTGAAATTGTCGCAACAGTTAGAGGTTGGTTGCCACAACGGGATTAGTGTAAATCCTTAGGTTTACAAAGTGTTTTGTAAATGCTCTTTTGGCTCAGTGATTTAGTGGAGTGCTTGGGAAAATCCTACTGAGTAGTAGGTCGTGGTTTTTTCACCTTTGAGCCGGGTGTTTACCACGTAAAAATACTTGTGTTCTTTACTTTCCGCATTTACTATTTCAATATTAGTAGGTTAAGGAACACTTAGAAGAACCAGGTCCTTCCATAATCAATGCACGCAAAAAATTGGACACCACACAAATCACCCACCTCTTGTGTGGTATTGAAGTTAAATCATTAGTGACTATTGTGATAATTGGAACAGAGTAAAATGATTTTTGTGTAACAAAAGAAAGAAAAGTGACTTTTGGGTAATTACCATATGGTTAAATGACTTTTACGTAACAAAAGAAAGAAAAGTGACTTTTGAGTAATGATCACAAAGTTGAATGATCACCCATGAAATTTACTCGTTTTTATGCTTGTCAAACCACCAAAATGACATAATGGTCTAGCGCACAAAATTGCCTAGCAATCAATGTTGGGACGTGATGGACTTATCATCCATGTGAGTTATAGTAGCTCTGATACGAGAACAAAAGTTGCAGGGTGGTAGATGTCGCATGTAAGAGAAGCAAAGACATGATCACAAACATGAACAGATAAAATATCCAGTTACTTAGTTGGTCTTGCTGGTTTTATAGTGTTTCTTTCCTTCTTAAATGACACAAGTTGTGCGATGACAATTTCTGATGTGTTGCTATAATTGAACTATGACAATCCACATGGTATGAGCTAAATTAATACTCCCTCCGGTTCACAATAAGTGACCAATTTGCTTTTTGCACGCCCATTAAGAAAATACGAAATTCTATACAAAAATACCTAGTATGACTAAACTACCCCTAATTAAATATTTAATGTGAGGAGTAAGAAAACTTTTTAGGGATATATATAAGGGTTATTTTGTAAAAATAAGTTGAATTCTTTCTTGATTACATAACTGGACATTTATTTTGAACCAAAATAAAAAAGGAAACTGGTCACTTATTGTGAACCGGATAGTAATACCTTTGCATAAAGTTGCACGTAGCTGCGGAAATTTGTATCTTCAAGTAGAGCTTTATCATCAGTGGGAAGTAATAGCAAGAGACCTGAATCTTGGTTGACGAGCTCCCTAAGAGATCATTGTATCATTTGGGCAAGTAAAAATGAGAATTTTTCTTTTTAATCAAGGGCGAAATATAAAAGAAGTCAGAATGTATAGTAAACCATACACAAAGTATGAGTTGTCAAATTTAGGGCCCCCAAGCTCAACTCCAAAGATCCTCGAATCAGCCCTTCCAGCCTGCAGCAGCAAACCAAAAAGAGGAATATTAAGACAAAGTGCATTTATGTGTGAGAAATATCAGTATCTTGATGCAGATCCATATTTCTAGTATATAATACCAGTTTGAGGCCTGCAGATAATGCTACTATTATATCCTTGTCCTCATAGAGTCCCATTCTGTGAAGGACTTGCCTCAAGTCCGATGGGCCTAAAAAGAAGTATCAAGAAAAGGAACACAGTAAGCGATATAAGACGTGCGGATGGGATGAATATATAACACAGAAATTTATGCCAAATATTATAATTTCTCTAGGGTTGCTGATTACAGTTTTAGCAATATTCATAAAATTAGCAATCCAATCCAGTTCACGGTATTATATTCAAGAGCTGAATATCCTTTTTTTTCCTTTGTCAAAAGTTCTCCCAAGAAATAAATGGAGTTGCACGCTTAGAAAACTATGCAATTAGTGCAAATCACATAGAAATTAAAGTAAGAAACTAAAGAATGTCATATCCAAGATTGTCGTCATGTAACCGTATAGATGCAGAACGAAGCTAAGAGAAATAAATGGAATGATAAAGCTTTTCATTTATGCACTCAATCAAATCTTTATTAGTTTTAAGTGAAATGAATGATCAGCAAAGACACTTTTCAGCTGAACAACCTTGTTTGCCATCAGGAAGCCACCCTTCATATGGTGAAATTGATGAATCCTGGTATAAATTAAAGGTGTAAGTGATCATTTTACCTTTGGCACACCCATTAAGGAAATATCAACTCTTAAAGAAGAAAAGATATATTCACTAAATTAACCTTAATTAATTATTACCTTGACACATTGGAATATGTAAATAAGGACAAATTTTGAAAAAATAAAATTAATTCATTTTTGATTATGTAAATCGACACTTATTTTGAACTAAAATTAAAAGGTAAAATTGTCACTTATTGTGGACCGGAAGGAGGGAGTACCGAATATAAGTAAGTTCATTTACATGGATTTAAAATAAATAAAAGAAGTAATTAATTTCTTATCCTTCCTTTGCATACCTTTCTACCAGGGATGAATTCGATTATTGGACCACCAAGTTCTTTAACAGCGACAGCCCCAGCAAGCTGCACTCGCAAATAAAAGGTATTCCACGAATTAAGCAAAAGGGCAATTCTGAAAGAACAAGTATATTTTTTTCTCTTTTTGAATACTAGCATGCATCTGGCATTAAATAGCAAACTCCTACTTATCACAAAAGTTAAGCAGCCCTTTCTCCAAAATAGAAAGTGCAGTCTGGTTTACAAAGTATTCCGCGTTCACATAAAGTTTGGGGACGCATCGCATCTCAAGGGATATAACGTTGGCAGTGTACCTTGATGCAAACATCAATAGCTGAGCCTACGACTCGAACCCATTACCTGTAAATCACAACTTAATTATTGCTCTAAGGCTCCCTCCCTTCTCCAAAATCGACGATAAATTATCAACATAACAAGTATCTCACCTGATAGAGGTCAGAATAAGTTATTGTGGGATGATTGGCCTTGATATATTCTGCACTCCATTTAAAGAATATATAAGGCATTACTCCCTCCGGTTCACAATAAGTGTCCAATTTCCTTTTTCTTTTGGTTTAAAATAAGTGTTCAGTTATGTTATCAAGATTTTTTTTTTACTCTTTTACCCTTATGTGTATATACCTAAAAAACTTTTGTCACTCCTCACTATAATTATGTGACCAATACTTTAATAAGCGTAGTTTAGTCATACTAGGTTTTTTTGCATAGGATTTAGTAGTTTCTTAATGGGCGTGATAAAAGGAAACTGGACACTTATTGTGAACCGGAGGGAGTAATTAATTAGAAGTTAGTATTAGCAAAAGAACCACCCGGTTTATCTTTGGACAAAATTAGAAAGAAAAAAGGAATTGACTGCTTCTTGAAAAGAGTAAGATGACTAATGAAATTCTTCAACGTATAAACTTTTGTTTTTCCAAAGTAAAAAAGACTTGCTAATCCTATGGGGAAATTTCGAATAGAATCAAATGATCAACTTTTCATCTTCAAACGAAAACTCCGCAAAGGTAAGCATAACGAAACATTAACTAATAGCTGCAAAGATCCATTGTCCACAAGCAGGCAAAAGTGTTCATATACGACATAATTAAATAAAAAATAATAATTTCTCTCTAGCATTTTAAACTTGGAGATGAGATGGTTACATACTTCATCATGACATTATCGCAGGTAGAGGTCCTCTCTTACAAAAAAAGAATGTGTTCTTTCTAACAATTTAAATTTTTAAATGAAATGATTTTATCAATAAGAATATAAATTTGGTGGTAAAGGCCGAAAATGAAGCTCACCAATTGCTGTTCTGAGACCATTATTGGCAGCTTGAGTCTTTATTTTAGCATAAGTAGTAGACGTACTAATTCCTGCATCATCACAATGAGAAATGGCGAGAAGAAATTGAGAATTGGCAAGCGTTATGCTAAACGAAGCAGGTCACGGAGCACTGTACTTGTTGCTCGCTATAGATTTATGATACACGGAAACTTTATATTTGTATATATATGCCAATAGAGGTCGATCGTCACCTTTTCTTCTAATTTTGATGAAACGAGGATTATAGATAGAGCAATAGGGAGGGGAATTTTATAAACATGAAGTGAAAACATGGAACAACAAAAGAAACGAATTGGTTATTTTGCTTCTTCTAATGACACTGAACGTGAATAACATGGAGGGGGCAAATCCGAAAATAAATCTTGATACGTGTTGTGTGGACCTTTTATTGGAAAAATAAGGAATATCTGTATTACTCGATAAGGAATGAATATTAAAATTTACTACTTGCTAAATTTGAAGGAAAAATACTATATACGGACTATTTTGTTGTTCATAACGGACTAATAAGCTTAGTAGGCGTTTGGACATACATTCCAATTTCTTTTTTGAAATTTGAAGTTTTCCTAAATTTCAATTGAAGATGAAGTTGTGTTTGGTTATAATAGTTGTAACATATTTGGATGTCTTTTTTTTTAAAATCATGAAACATGATTTATACCACGCAACTTGTAAAAAATATCATCCCTCCCCCAATTTGATTATCCTACTTGAAATAAACATTCAAAATAGTTTTGTTTAACTCATATTCTGCTTTAGTGCAACACACAGAAGATGCAAAATTAGTATCACATTCTAATTCTACTAATACACAAAGAAGGAATTTAAGCCAATAACAACATGAATATAAACAAGTTTTTTTTTTTTTTTTTGGTAAACAAATATTTTATTCATCACCAAAAAGTCTTTACAAAGCAAGTAACTAACTAACACAGTTAGATGTCCGTATCAATCACTCTCTTCAGCTAACTATAGTCTAAACATATGTACTAGTTTTTTCATTTTAGCCGTTGCTCTCATACTACATATACAAGCAATCTTCCGAGCTAATACTTCACTATTTCTATATGTTTTCTCAAAAATTCTCATATTTCTCTCTATCCATATACTGTAAACAAATTCTGCATATATCAACTTGAATATCAATGCTTGGTGAGTCTTCCCTTTTGCTCTTTGAATGATCTCCTGCTGGTGTTATTGCCAATTCTTTGTTGTCAGTGTTCTTCCTTTTTCCCATTGATTCACTCTTTGCCATACTTCCTTAGCAAACTCACAGTTCAAGAATAAATGTTCATGATTCTCTTCAGTTTTTTTTGCACATAACACATTGGTTGTCAACTGTCATTCCCCATTTTACTAACCTATCAGAGGTTAGTAATTTGCCTTGTAGCTGCAACCAAAGTGTGAACTTTGATTTAGGTCTAGCTGCATTGTTAAACATCATAGCCTTTCATGTAACTCTTGTTTCCTCCCCCGAAAGTTGTATATTTATCTGCCGGATAACACTCTTTCCTGCCTTGAAATTCCAGTTTTTTCCCTCAAATACTGCCCTGACTTCTATTATCTTTCTTAGTGTTTATTTCTTGCCCTTTGATGTAGTATTCATGTATCCACTTTATCCATAGCTTATCTTGCTTCTTAGTCAAATCCCAGAAGCTCTTTGCTATAGCTGCCTTATTCCATTTCTGCAAATTTGCCAAACCAAGGCCACCTGCACTTTTTGGTGTACAGACTCTTTCACATGAAATCAGTGCCTTCTTGCTGATAGTGTTACATCCAGACCATACATAGCTACGACAGTAAGCTTCAATGGTCCTCAGAACTTTGGTAGATAACACAAATAGTTGTGCCCAGTATGCTTGAACTCCAAACAGTACACTTTGCACCATTTGTACTTTTCCTCCATATGATAACTTCTTTGTTGTCCATGCTGATATTCTAGCAACTATCTTTTCAATAAGAGGTTGCCATTGTACTAGGGACCACTTCTTGGTTGAAAGAGGGACTCTTAAGTATTTAAATGGCAATTCACCTTCCAGCAAGCCTAGTTCCTGTATTATTCTGTCTCTGTCATCTCTATTTACACCACCAAAATAAATTGAACTCTTTCCCAAATTTGCTTTAAGTCATGAAGCTGTTAAGAATTGCTTAAAACATTGTTGTATTGTAACTACTGATGACAGATCTCCTCTTGCAAATAGTAAGAGATCATCAGCAAAGCATAACTTAGTGATTGCAAGTCTCGAACACTTAGGATGATAATGGAAGTCTGTCTTCATTGCTAACCCCTTTAAGCTCCTGCTAAGATATTCCATTGCTATGGAAAATAGAAAAGGAGACATTGGGTCTCCTTGTCTAAGACCTTTAGCAGCATTGAAAGGCAGTGAAGGCTCCCCATTTATTAGAATTGTGTAGTTAACTGTTCTCATACACTCTATTATCCAGCTGATGAATTTTGTAGGAAAGCCCAACTCCACCAAAACTTGCTCTAAATAAATTCACTTTACTGAATCATAGGCTTTTTGTAGGTCTAACTTGATCATGCATCTAGGTGATACATGTTTCCTTGTGTAAGCTTTAACTATTTCATGTGCTAGAATGATGTCGTCCCCTATCTTTCTCCCAGGTATGAATCATGCTTGAGACTCATTGATTACAGAAGCTATGATTGGCTGCATCCTTGTTGCTATAACTTTTGAGATCAATTTGTAAATAAAGCAATTGGTCCATATTCCTTAAATGTCTTGGGCTTATCTGTCTTTGGCAGCAATGTGATGGTTGTACAATTTATGGCATTATACATCTTCCCTGTTCTGAAAAACTCTTTCACAGCATCACACACTTCTTCCTTAATGATCTCCCATGCTTTTCTGAAAAAAGTGGAATTGTATCCATCTACCCCAGACCTTTGTCTTCTCCAATAGTCTTAAGTCATTGCTGAATTTCCTCTTCAGTAACTGGAGCTATTAGGTCAAGTTTTTGCTGGTGAGTCAGGGTCGGTCCTCCTTTCATGTTCATTCTGTCTATAGCAGGCAGTTCTTTTGCAGAAGTTCCCATCAAAGATTTATAAAAGATGACAATATCTTCCTGAATTGCTTTTGGTTCTGTTAGAGTATTGCCTTCTAGAGATGTGATCTCTCTAATTGATTTCCTCTGACTTCTCTCCTTAAGCACAACTGAGAAGTATTTAGTGTTTGAGTCCCCCAACTTGATCTACTTATCTCTTGATTTCTGTTTCAGAATAGCCTCCTCTATCATATTCCATTTTTCCAATTGTTGCATTGTCTTTCTTTTCTGTTCAATCAAATCATCTGAGCTTGATGTAGCCATTTGTTTCTGTATCATCACTAGATCTGCTCTTGCTTTGTCTATCTTCTGTGTAGTGTTCCTGAAATCCTCATTATTCAATTGCTTGAACAATGGTTGAGTGCTTTCAATTTCATTCATATATTTTTCATTTTCCATTTTGAGAACTCCTGAATATAAACAAGTTATTCTTTAATAACTGTTGGGGTCATTTTATAAATTTAAAAAGTATAGGGTAAAAATTTTAAAACTAAAAGCTAGCAAATTCCCATTTTCAATTGAAAAACTGGTGAGAATCAGTTTTTCAAATTTGAAAATGAATTTTCAAGTGAAGTTGAAAATTTTGGTAAGAATAGAGTAATCAAACATTGTTTTGAAAAAATATTTTGATAAAAAGAAAAAAATTTGTATGTCCAAACAGGCTCTTAATATATGGTATTACAAAATTATTTACTAGTGAAAATGGTAACTTTTTAGTTATTATTCACTTATTCATTTAATAACTTGTCATCTCGTATCTTTATGCTTTTTTTTTTTGCACTTTAAAATTTCCTTCAAATGTTTAGTTTCATCGAGTCTATAGCATCAAGATGAGTAGGGAAATCTTTTTAGAATATCAGCGGGGATAATAGAGCAGCTATTTCGATTTCTTGTCTCACACTATCATGCAGGTTTTTGGATGAACAAGAATTAGATAGTTTTCGTTGGATGGAGGTACTTGGATTAAAGGGATATAAAACAATTATAACAAAAAAATATTTTTAAAAGTGTCATACAAAATATTAAAATTAAGGAGGAAATTACTCTAACTTGGGTTAGCATTTCAGACAAAAATTTCTTAGTTAAATACTCATAGGTGTAAAGAATTTAACTTGAAGTTTGAAATCATTAACATTATCCAAAACATTTCATGCAAGCGGAGCAGTGGGAGTCGTTTTATTCCTAGATAGTTATGCATATATAATAGTACGAGACTTTTTTTTAGGTAATTAACATTTTATTAATCACCAGTGTAAGCTTTACAAAACATAGTCTGCTTTATAACTCAACAACTATTTCTTAACATAACCACCAATAAAACTATCCCTACATACTAAATCAAAGAAATATAAAATGTTGAATTACATTACTAATTTCTTTTGTAGCTCTTACATTGCAAATGTAGGCTATTTCTCTAGCAATAATATCAACACTTCTACTTCTCTGCTGGAACAATCTCAGATTTCTCTCAATCCAAACACTGTGTATGACCTCTGCATAGATCATTTTGTATAACTGAGCACTACATGATCTGCCTTTAGCATTCTTGATCATCCATAGCTGATGTTGTATCCAGTTGTCACGAGTTGCATCTTGTCTTTGCATCCACTGTAAGATCCTCTGCCACACTATTTTTGTGAAAGAACAATTCACAAACAAATTCTCATTTGTTTCATCATGAAGCTGACATAGGACACATTTAGAATCAACAACTATCCCCCATTTGATCAACCTATCAACAGTCAATAACTTTCCCTGCAAGTGCAATCACATTGTGAACACAACTTTAGGTCGAGCTTTGTTTCTAAACATCATACATTTCCAGTGAACTCTAGGCCTATCTCCCATTAGCTGCAAGTAGAAGTGACTGATCATACTCCTTTTAGTCATACTTCTGTGCTGAATTTACTACAAAACAGTTCTGGCTTCTAGAATTTGTCTCACCATCCAGCTTGCCTGTTGTGGAGTTTCCATTTCTTCTATCTTCTTATCTTTGATATAGAAAACATGAATCCATCTTATCCACAATCTATCATGTTTGTTTTCCAAATCCCAGTAGAGTTTAGCTATAGCTGCTCTATTCCACAGTTGCATGTTGATCAATCCTAAGCTTCCACTAGATTTAGGGGTGCACATTCTACTCCAGGAAACCAGTGCTTTTTTAGTGATAGTATTGATACCAGACCAAATATAGCTCTTGCTGTAGGCCTCTATCATCTTCATGATCTTTGCTGGTATGCTAAATAGTTGTGACCGAAATGACTGAATCCCAAATAGCACAGTTTACACTAGTTGAACTCTACCAGCATATGAGAGTTTTTTTGCAGTCCATGAGGTTATCCTGGCTACTATCTTATATATCAAAGGGTACCATTATATCAAAGAAAGCTTTTTGGTAGCTAAAGGGATACCAAGATACCTGAAAGGCAATTCACCCCCAATTTTTGTACAATCTGCAACCTTGTATTCTGCTGAACTCCGCCAAAATATACTGAACTCTTCTTCATGTTTGCTTGAAAACAAGATACTTGATAGAAATGAGTGAAACATTCATGCATGTGTGAGATAGAATTCACATCCCCTCTAGCAAATAACAACAAATCATCTGCATAGCTTAAATGTATAATCCCTAGCTTAGCACATCTCGGATGAAACTTGAATCTCTTTACCTCGATAGGATCTCCCTGTCTCAGGCCTTTAGCAGCATCAAATGGTGGTGTAGGTTCTCCATTAACCATAATAGTATAATTGACAGTAGTGACACATTTCATTATCCATTGCACAAACTTCATTGGAAATCCTATTTCAATCATATCTTGCTCCAGAAAACTCCACTCAACTGAGTCATAAGCCTTCTGTAGTTCAATTTTGATCATGTATCTGTCAGAGAGATTCTTCCTTATGTAAGCTTTGATAAGCTCATGAGCAAGTATAATATTATCTGCAATCCTCCTCCCAGGAATGAATCCAGCTTGTGCTTCACTTATCACTGAAGCAATTACTTGTTGTATTCTACCAGCTAACACTTTAGATATAAGCTTGTATAATATTGTGCAATAAGAAATAGGTCTATAGTCTCTCACGGTACTAGGATTTGGTATTTTAGGGACCAAAGTGATAGATGTACAATTCATATCTTTGTACAACTTCCCAGTACTAAAAAACTCTTTCACAGATTGATTCACTTCTTCTCTGATAATTCTACATGCTTTCTTGAAGAAATAAGCATTATAACCATCAATACCAGGAGCTTTGTCACTATCAATACTCTTTAGACTGTCATAGATCTCCTTATCTGTAACTTCAGCACATAGTATCAGTTTCTGCTGCTGTGACAATTTTGGACCATTCTTCATAATAATCTTGTTGATAGCCGGAAGAGAGTGAGTTGCAATTCCCATTAAAGATTTATAAAAATCCACTACCTCTTATCTGATACTTTCTGGATGAATAAGCTTATCACATGTGCTGGAAATAAGTTCATTCACCTGTTTTCTCTGATTTCTTTCTTTCATAACAGCTGCAAAGTATTTAGTATTTGAATCTCCCAAATTGATCCACTTAGTCCTTGCTTGCTGCCTTAATACACTTCTTTAATGAGGGACCATTTTTCTAACATATGCAGCATAATTTTTTCTTCTTCAATCAAGGAATCATTGTATGCATTGTTGATCTTCTATTGAACTTCTTCTAAACTCAATCTGGCCTGTTCAATCTTCATGGAAATAGTTCTGAAATGTTCCGCATTTAGACTCCTAAACAAAAGCCTTAGTTGTTTCAATTTCACCCATATGTTCTTCATTCTGTCTTTATTATAATCATGTCTCCATATTCTCTTCACAATGGATATAAAATCATCATATTCAGCACATACATTGAAGAATCTGAAAGGTATTTTGCAAGGCTTGGATGTTGAATGAAGAGTGTTCACCATTGGGCTATGATCTGAGATATATGGCAATCCATATTCAGTGATTATGTGGCCCCATTTCATCGTCCACTCATAATTGCCAAAAGCTCTGTCAATTTTGCTACTGATTCTTTCTACTCCTTCTTGCTTGTTAGACCATGTGTAATAATCTCCTGTACATGCTAACTCATTCAAAGTTAAGCTTGTTATACATTCAACAAAGTCCTGTATTTCTGCCTGAGAAACTGGATTGCCCATCATTCTATCATTAGTGTATAGTACTGTATTGAAATCTCCACACAATAGCCAAGGTTTAGTGATACATGTGGCATTGGTCTTCAAACCACTCCATAATTGCTTCCTTTGTTTAATGGTATTGTATCCATAGATGGCTGTAACTATGCAATCAACATTCCCCACCCTATCTTGTACTAGACAATGTATAAACTGAGCTGAAACACTTAGTATAGAGACCTTATATAACTGGGGGTCCCAAGTAAACCATATCCTTCCATTTGTAGCATCTTGATAGTTAGTAGCATAATTCCACCCTGGTAGAATTTTTTTGATAATTCTATTAGCATTCTGCTCCTTAACCCTTGTCTCTACAATAACTACTAATTTTATTCCTTGATTACTAATATATTTTTTGAACACTTTTTGTTTATATCTCTTATATTCCAAAATTGCCATTTCATCAACATCTTCTTCTTCTTCTTCTTCTTCTTCTTCTTCTTATTATTATTATTATTATTATTATTATTATTATTATTATTATTATTATGAATGACATAAGCATGTGTTAGTAATCTATATATAATAAAAGTAAAAGCAAAGTGCATTATTAAGACAGTGGCATAACCACAAAAAATCAAGTGGCATTATTAAGACAAAATAACTATCTTTTTAACTCAAAAACTATTTTTAATTTTTAATTAATTGGTTATTCTATTTGAATTAATAACTATAGAAATTTTATAACTAGATATATTAAAAATATAAAAATATAAAAAAATAACTAGTTATCGAAATGGAGAGTAGTTTCAAAGTTATTTTAAAATTAAAAAACGAAAAAGAAAAAATTAAACTATCTACAATAAAAACCGAAAATATTAATAATAAAAAATAAAACTACCTATTCAAGTTGGGGAATAGTTTCAAGTTGGAGTTTTAAAATTATTTTATAATGAAAAATGAAAATAAAAAATTGCCAATTCAAATTGGGGTGCGGTTTCAATTGGAGTTTTAAAATTATTTTAAAATAAAAAACGAAAATAAAGAAATAAAAAATTACACATTATTAAGACAAGCGGCATAACCACAAAAAGCCAAGTGTCATTATTAAGACAAAATAAACTACCCTTTTAACTAACTCTATTTGAATTAATAAATATAGATATCCTATAATTAGCTATCTTAAAAAACGAAAATATGAAAGAAAAAAAAAGTAACTACTCATTCAAATGGTGTGATGACCCAAGGGATCATTTTATGAATTAAGACTCTATTCTAGTCTTATTAGCCATAAAAAGATTAATTTTAATTACCTCGATTTTTGTGCGCAGTCCGGTCGTGAAGCCGTAAAGCTTTTGTGTGAAATATGAGAAATAGTAATTTCTAGAGTTAAAATTTAGTTTTAGTTGACTTTGGTCAACTTTTTGAGTAAACGGACCCGGATATGTGTTCCGACGATCCCGGGAGGTCTGCAGTAAAATATGAGACTTGGGCGTATGCCCAGAATTGAATTCCGAGGTCCCAAGCCTTAGAAATCAATTTTTGAAAGAAATTATTTTGCTGAATTATTAATGAAATAAAGAAATGAATAATGTTTGAAACCATCGGTATCGGGCCTATATTTTGGTTTTGGATCCCGGTACAGATTTGTTATAGTATTTAAGTAATATCTGTGAAATTTGGTGAGAATCGGAGTTGATTTCGAGAAATAGTGAACTTTAAGTGTTCTTGAGAAAAATGATGAGTTTTGAGGTTTAATTCGTAGTTTTAGATGTTATTTTCATTATTTGATTGCACGAGCAAGTCCGTATGATATTTTTAGACTTGCGTGCATGTTTGGTTTAGAGCCCTGAGGGCTTGAGTGAGTTTCGGATAGGCTACGGGATGTTTTGAACTTAGAAAAGTTTGCTGGTTTTTCTGTTTCTAGTACCTAGTTAAATTGTTCTTCGTGTTCGCATGGACTCACTCGCGAACACGTACAGTAAAATTTTACGGGGGCATTTTGTTCTTCGTGAACGCGGAGCCCAGGACGCGAACGCGAAGCACTAGTGGGTTAAAGCTTCCCGAACGCACGTTCTGGCCCACGTGAACGCATAGAGTAATGGACCTGGGGGAGGGTAGTTATATTTCTTCTACGCGAACGCGGCCACGCGGTCGTGAACGCGATGAACGAAGGAAGCAAAGCCCTGCGAACGAGAAGGCCATTTGGACCTGGCCCATCGCGAACGCGGCAGGCCCATCGCGAACGCGGCAGGCCCATCGCGAACGCGATGAAGGCCTGCCCAATTATATAAAAACAGTATTAAACACAGGCAGAACCTTTTTCTTCCTATTTTTTGAATTACAAAGACCTAAAGGCGATTTTCTTCACCCAAGTTCATCCCCAAAGTGTTGGTAAACAATTATAAACTCTACTCTTTCAATTACTCAATATTTTTCATCACTTTTCAATCAAAAATTAAGAATTTTCATGGTAAAAATTGATTGTTTGGGTAGAATTAGGGGATTTTGTAAAAATTAAATTTTGAACTCGAATTGGGGTCGGATTTCGAAGCTAATTTCATACTCGGGCTCGTGGGTGAATGTGTAAATGTAATTTGGTCCGAACCTCGAGTTTGGACCAAGCGGGCTCGGGATCGGGTTTTAACTTTTTTTTGAAAAAACTTAAAAAAAAATTATAATTTACAGTTACTTCCTTTAGCATTAATTAATGATATTAAGCTAATTGTGGTTAGATTTGAGTGTGTTGGAGGTGAATTCGAAAGGAAAAGCTATAATTGACCAGTGAGTGGTATGAGGAATTGAGGTAAGTGTTTGGACTAACCTTAGCTTGAGGGAATAGGTGTTGTTTTCTTATTTGCTACGTGTTAGTGTTGAGTACGACGTATAGGTGTGGTGACGAGTATCTATACATTGGTGTCAAGCATGCCCGTTAGTCTTATACTATGATTGTTGTGACTCTTATTATGTACTGTCCACGCTTAAACAGATGACTATTCATGTTGAACAAGACTTATGATGACTTCTTGGTAATTGACCATCGTGAGTATTATCTCAAGTTGAGATTTATTTTGTGAAGTTAAATGTTGAAACTAGATTGGTTATAGTTGATTCCCTTGCCGGGATGTATTTGTTTCTATTGTTGATTCCCTTTCCGGGATATTATTATTTCCACTGTTTGGGTGAGGTAAGAGTGATGAAGTACGAAGGTTGATGTTGTGCACATTTACATTTATATTTATGCATATGGTGAGGAAGAGTGATAAAGCACGAAAGGTGATGCCGTGCACATTTACATTCATACTTATGCATATGGTGAGGAAAAGTGATAAAGCACGAAGGGTGATGCCATGCACATTTATATTTATATTGATGCATATGGTGAGGAAGAGAGTAAAGCACGAAGGGCGATGCTGTGCACATTTACATTTATATTGATGCATATGAGGAGGCTGAGAGTAAAAGTACGAAGGGTGATGACGTGCAAGTTTCTTTTTTATTTTTAAATTGCTGAAATTATTGTTGATCACTGTCTGTGTTTGCCTTATTGTTTTCCTCGTTTATTATGTTAGAAATTTCCCATCGCATGCTCCCTTCCATTAATTGCTATTCTCTTAAATTCCTTAACTGTTGTTATTTCTGCTAGCAAGATTATGTAAATATCCAGATTTTATGTGGTGTTTTGTCCTAACCTCGTTACTACTTCGCCGAGGTTAAGCTCGACACTTACTCAGTACATGGGGTCGGTTACTTATGCTACACTCTGCACTATTTTGTGCAGATCCAGGTACCGACCAACGTTAGGAGATCTTAGCAGCCCGCATTCATCATTCGGAGACACGAGGTAGAACTGCCGTCGTCCGCAGATTCCTGAAGTCTTCTCTTAGTTCTATAGACATTATTTTTATTATATTCGAAACAGTTACATTATTTCTTTCAGCCCATTAATTGTAGTATTCTTAGTAGTTCGTGGATTGTGACACTAGACCCTAGGGTAGTCTTATAGTTATATATTTAGTTTGTGGATCGGTTTAGTTATTCGTTTATTATTTTATTCATGAAGTTATTCGATGGAAATTATCAGATTTAATTTATTTTAAATTGTCTTATTGTGGATAAATAAATATTCAAAGGAGAATGACTAATCAAGTTCTAACTTTGGCTTGCCTAGCAAGTGTGGTGTTAGGTGCCATCACGATCCGTAAGGTTGGGAAATTGGGCCGTGACAAATGGGGAGTAGTTTCTAAGTTGGAGTTTTAAAGTTATTTTAAAATAAAAAAATAAAAAATAAAAGAAAAAACAAAATTAGGTACAATAAAAAATGATAATATTAATAATGAAAAAAACTATCCATTCAAGTTGGGGAATAGTTTTAAGTTGGATTTTTAAAATTATTTTATAATAAAAAAGAAAATAAGGAAATAAAAAGTTGCCAATTCAAATTGGGGTGTGATTTCAATTTGGAGTTTTAAAATTATTTTAAAATAAAAAAAGAAAATAAAGAAATAAAAAGTTGCCAATTTAAATCTATATATAATAAAAATAGAGACAAAAGCACATTATTAAGACAAGTGGCATAACCACAAAAGCCAAATGGAATTATTAAGACAAAACAACTACCTTATTAACTTAAAAAACTATTTTAAAATTTTAATTAATTGGTTACTCTATTTGAATAATAAATATAGATATTTTATAATTAGTTATATTAAAAAATGAAAAATGTAAAAGAGTAACTCCTCATTCAAATAGGGGAGTAGTTTCAAGTTGGAGTTTTAAAGTTATTTTAAAATTAAAAATTAAAAAATAAGAAAAAATTAAATTAGCTATAATAAAAAACGAAAATATTAATAATAAAAAAAGCTACCTATTCATGTGGTGGAATATTTTCAAGTTGGAGTTTTAAAATTATTCTATAATAAAAAATCTAAAATAAAAAGAAATAAAAAATGCCCAATTCAAATCGGGGTGTGGTTTCAATTTGGAGTTTTAAAATTATTTTAAAACAGAAATAAAGAAATAAAAATTTACCAATTTAAATTGGAGAGTAGTTTCTTTCTTATATATATATATAGAGAGAGAGAGAGAGAGAGGTAAGAAATTATATGATGCCAAGTAGTATAACCATAAGACGCCAAGTATAGATTTATAGGACAAAGCTACAACAAAGTTGGTGTTTTAAAATTATTTTAAATAAAATATGAAATTAAAAATAAAATAAAATTGCCAAATCAAATTTGGGAGTAGTTTCAAGTTGAAGTTTTAAGACAAAATAAGTTACCTTTCTAACTAAAACTCTTTTGAATTTAAATTTTGAATTAAATGGTTACTCTATTTGAACTAATAAATATAGATACATTATAATTAGCTATAAAAACCCGAAAATAAATTACTCAATCATATTGGGAGTAGTTTCAAGTTGGAGTTTTAAAAATATATTAAAATAAAAAAACAAATGAAAAAATAAATTAGCCATAATAAAAAATGGAAATATATAAATTAAATAAATACTCATTCAAATTGAGGAGTAGTTTCAAGTTGAAGGTTTAAAATAATTAAAATAAAAAAATGAAAATAAAGAAATAAAATAACATTCAATTCAAATGAAAAATACAGAAAGTCAAGTGGCATTGTTAAGATAAAATATTTTCCAAGTGGCATTCAAACAGGAGAGTAGTTTCAAGTTGTAGTTTTAAAATTATTTTAAAATTTAAAACAAAAATAAGAAAAATATAACTAAGCTACAACAAAAAAAAATATATCAAAAAAAAACTACCTAGTAAATTGAGGAATAGTTTTGGTTACTCCCTTTCTAACTAAAAAAACTTTTGAATTTTTAATTTTTAATTAATTAGTTACTCTATTTAAATTATAAATACATATATGTTATAATTAGCTATAATAAAAACAAAAACAAAAAAGTAAAAAGAAAATTAGTTATAATAGAAAAATGAAAATATATAATAAAAAAGGAAAAAAAAACTACCAATTCATATAGGAGAGTAGTTTCAAGTCGGAGTTTTACAAATATTTAAAATATATATAAAAGTAGCTACTTTAGAAAAATGAAAATATGTAATAAAAATTATCCATTCAAATTTGGGAGTAGCTTCAAGTTAGAGTTTTATAATTATTTTAAAATAAATAAAGAAACTTTCAATTCAAATGAAAAATACCTAAATTTAAAGATACTATTAGTGTGTGTGTCCACATATATATGCTTATCTCTTTATACTTTTAATGAATTCAAAATAATAATTTAGTAAATAGTATTACTTTATTTAAATTTTTAATAAACTACTAAACGTGAAAACTAATCAAATAAGTATTTACCGTAGAAAGGAATGTAGAAGACAGGGGGATAGAGATAATTTTATGATATTTATATTTTAAATTAATTAAACAATAAAAGATAAATAAATAACAATCAAGAAAAGTACCAATAGTACTAAGTACTTGCTAATTCAATAATAAAAATAAAAAGGATCAAACAATTTATTTTGTTACTATATGATGTGTATCCTTTAATTTTGTATAGATTGTGTTATATTTCTGCACGCTATTAAATAATAAAATACAATTAATATTTATTAAGTTAATATGATATATTAGATAATAATTTTATAAGATTAATTTTTGTTAAATTATCCGCGTATCGCGCGAGTTCTAGTAGTGCATAATTTAATAACTTAAGCATGTATTAGTAAGATATAGTTCAACACTGCAAACCGACTGTTGCATTAGTTGCACAAAATTTATAGGTATGGTGTTTCGTTGTGACATCTACTTGTTCAGGTTGGTTGCCATGTTCTAATAAACATGTAATGTCCAAGACATTCTTTTATACCTGAAAGAACGTCTTATGTAAGTTGGAATAAAAAAAGCCTTATGCAGAATAAAGTTAGAAATATAATTGTTCAATGCGTTATGTGAAATTATTACTTAATATAAAAAACACCCGTTTTATCCCTCGCAATAGTAAATAATCCGCTTATAATGTTATAAGCTCCATCAGAGATTGGACTAAAACTACTCATTTTGTTTAATTGAGGATAAATTTGATTGGTCAAAACTACCTCGTTTCATCCTAGTCATGCCCCAGATTTCCAAATTACGAAAGTACAACAAGCAAACAACTAGAATGGTCGATCGCATTGATGGGACTGAAATTGATTCAAGCATTTAGATTAAACTAAAGGCTATTTACGATATTTCAATCGGGTTTTTACTTGCGACTTCCCTCTCAAATATATATATATAAGATAAAAAGTACAACAGTATCTCCTATTTCCTTTTTGCAACAAATTATCATAAGTGACAATTAGTAGAAACAATTAGTAGAAAACAGAGGGTTAAGAGTGTGATTTGATGCCATTCTGTGGATAATTCTTGCTCAATGAGGAATATATTTGAATCATAAGTGGAATATGTATAGTTCAAATTTGCCAAAGGCATGTTATTCTATACTTGAGTAGCTACGAGCAGCACATCCCAAGATTTATTGATGTAACATAAAGAAATACTAGCATCATCTTTGCGGTGTCAGTAACAATCATCAATCTAGTATATGCCATTGTAATTATATATGGAGCTATTCAGTTGCCAATTTGCTTTCAATTGAGTCCGCCAATGTAATGGAACTTGCGTGCTTGCCTATGCTTACTTGATTCTCCTGTTGAGTTCATAGAAGTAACTCAGTATTACAACAGTTGCTGCAACAGCAACTCCAACAGCACCTTGTGCCAACACCGAGCTGTTCTTTACTGCTAACTTGAAGCAAGATGAAGGTGGTGCAAATCCAAGCTCTGAGAGCTTCTTGTGTGACTCTGCATAATCTCTGAAGAAAGCCTCTTCGTCCTGTCACAGAAATAAGTAGATATAAGCTACTATTACCGAAAAAGCTTTTCGTGAGATTGTTTAGGAAAAAACAATTTGTGAGATAGCCAGAAATTTTAAAGAATAATGCAGCTCTTTAGTCAAATGGATATGCATCGTGGTTAAGCTGGAAAAAAGATTCAAATAGGGTTGTTGCTCATTCATTTGTTTAGTAAAGATATATGAGAGTGACAGACCCTGTGTGGACCAGTCAAGGATAGAGTATGTTGCAAAACATTCCAGTGCCCTTACCACAGCTTTATGCTTGTCAAACCATCAATAGGAAATAATGGTCTAGCACGTTGATCCTTATTAATCGTCTATGTATGAGAAAGCAAAGAATAGCAACAGAGTGACAAATGATAGATAAATTTCCAGCAATTTAGCCAGCCTTGCTGGGTTTTAATGTTACTCTCTTCTTGCATTACGCAATAGTTTAGTAGTAACAAATTTAAATGATGTACTACAACAATTGACCATAAAAAACTATGCATGGAAACATGAGCTTTAATACCTTTGCATAAAGTTCCACATAAGGGCAGAATAGTGGATCTTCAACCAGAGCTTTATCAGTGGGAAGTTTCAAGAGACCTTCTGAATCCTCCTTGAGGAGCTCCCTAAGAGATCATTATCATTTGGGCAAGCCGTCATGAAAATTTTCTTTTAACAGTGGTGAAACATAAAAGAGTTTCCTGCATATAATAATCTTACACAAAGTATGAGTTGTCAAATTTCAAAGGCTCTTTAGTCCAAGGTCCCTCAAAGCCAGATCTCTCTGGATGTGCTCTTCCCTGCAATAGGAAACACAAAAGAGGAACTTTAAGACAAACACATTCACGCGTAAGAAATATCAGTATCTAGATTCAGATCCATGTGATATATACCAGTGTGTGGCCTCCAGATAATGCCACTATATCTTTGTCAGTGAGTCCCATTCTGTAAAAGACATCCCTCAAGTGTGGTGGGCCTAAAAAGGCATTAGAATGTTGAACAAAGTAAGAGATACGCAACATGCTGAGAATATGTTTATCAGAGCACTCATTTGTACAGCACTCTCAGAAAAACATGCCCAGTTCTTATACTCCAAGGTAGCTTGGAGCAGTTTTGGCAATATTTACAATTTTTCCAATAGAAAAATCACCAAGTCCTGTTCAATGTCATTGTTCACAATATTCAAGAGCTCCCACCTATTGGAATAAGTTATTTTCCTTTACAAAATGTTCTTGAGAATAATGTGAACAAAACCAAGAAACATGTTAGCAGGAGATAAAGCGATTAGCGCAAATTAGCAAAAAAACTAACTTATGTCATCTACAAGATTATTGACATGTGACCTTCACATAGAGATATGCAAAACCAAGGAAGAGTTTTGTAAGTACTCAAGTTACTTAGGAGCAATATACTGCAAGAACAATAATTAGTCACCATATATGGCATAAAGAGGATAAGTAATGTAAATAGGACAGGTAAAGCTTCACTTAATTTTATGAACTGAATCAAGTTTAACTAAATTTTCACAGTGCACCTCAGGTGCTATAATTTATAAATTCGGTCTGTATTGTTTCTGTAGTTCTAAGGCTAATCTTAAACAAGTAGTACAGGCTATTTTAAATTATTCTTATCCTGTGTTCACATGGATTCTTTCTCTACTAGAGAATGAGTATGTCTTCCCCTTGTCGTGGTGATATTCAGCAGAGTAAGCAACCTGTTCTATCAAATGAGAAGAATCCCAGACGCTAAACTTCAGAGTTCAGATAGATAAAATTTCTGCGTTTCTTTACCTTTTATCTGTTACTACCTTAATTGCAAATGATAGATCAGCTACGCCAACATTTTTAGATGACTAACCTTGTTTGGCATCAGGAAGGCGTCCTTCTTCAGGTGAAATTGATGAATCCTGATAGAAAGGTGGAAGTTACTAAAGGCAAGTCCATCAAATGTACCTCAAGTTTAAAATAGAAAAAAGAGGCATACCTTTCTACCAGGGACAAAATCAACGGCAGGACCCCCAGTTACTTCAACAGCAACAACTCCAGCAAGCTGCAGTCCCAAATAAAAAGGCAATTAAGCACAATAATCTCAAATCCCATAAAGAACAGAATACATTTGTTTCCCAATTGATACTATGCATTTGGCATCAGTGAATTGCTACTAATACAACTAAAAGTTAAGCCGAACCTTATGAAAATGGAAAACAAATCTTCGACACAAGTATCCTCACCTGGTAGAGGTCAGCATACGTAATCTTAGGACGCCTGGCCTTAATTTCCTCTGTGCTCCATACAAAAGAAAAGGCATCAGAAGATAGGATTATATAATATCTCTGGCTTCAAACTTGATTAAACTGGCAAAAAAAACACTCAATATAAAACAAAATATAGGCATTGGAGGATGTTTATTCAGAAGACAATGAGCGGTCTATCAAAATTATAGAGCAACATTAGGTATTGTGTCCATTTTTATTGAAAGGAGTAAAATAGAATATACAATGTTTTCAAGCATCTTAAAAAAAGCATGTGCTAGAAAAACAGTTTTTTTGCTAGTGTAAATTAAACAGATTCAAACTTCTCCAGAATGCTTTCAACTCAAAGGTAAAAGTGCATGCACTGAGAGAGATTCTCTTCTCATATTAAAAAAAACGACACATAAGAAACTGGTCAATATAAGGAAGAACTCTATATACAGAACAAATTACTGAACTAGGAGTAATAAACCAGCTAATCCATTACAGAATTTCAAAAAAGTAAAAGTCAAATAATCAACTTTTCTTCGTCGAATGAAAACTCACACACAGTAAGCATAAGCAATATACTGTAAAACATAATTAGCTCGTAACATACAAAATCAATCATAAGCATTCATGTACTTAAATCATTAATATTATTAACCATCACATTCACAATCATTATCACTGAACACAACTTGATCATTTCCAGATCATCAGTAGATCTCTTGAGGTAATAACTACCTTAATTATGCGAAAAGTACTCCAGAACACTAAAAGACTAAAAACCTCACCACAAAGATCAATTGCGATTTTGAGACCTCTGTTAGCGGCATGTTTGTACTCTACCTCATTCCTGATTGATCCATCAGGTCCTCCAGTGTTTGTTGCAGCATCATACGTTCCTGCATCATGCCACCTGCAAAATAAAATATATCCCGAAAATATAATGTCAAATAAAAATCAATTTTGATTTCCACAACATTTGAATTTTTTTTACGTACGCTAAACGAAGCATAATAGGAGCACAGTTTTTGCTGGAGATAAGTGCTCGAAGATCTCTGCGGGCCTTCTCTATTTCCTTCAGATACTCTGCATCCACTATTGGTGCTGCCGCCATTGATAACACACGACGTTGCAGTACACTGATATCGTAAAGTCGACGAACGAAATTATGATACACAAGGAATATATAGAAGAAAAAGAAGAGAACTTTTTTGTGAGAGTGAATTACAGAAGCAATGAATATGGAACTACACAAGAAACGAATTGGATTTTTGCTTCTTCAAGTGGCACCGGTCATGAATAATATGGAGGGAAAATACCAAAAAGGATTATCAAGTCGCGCGTTACGGACACTCGACAATCTTACGAAAATGGTTGGCGCGTGAATAAACATGGTTATTTAAAAGCGTGGGTTAGTGTTTGAGAATGTGTTGGTATGCGTGCTATGGCGTGGACGTTTCTTATCTTTTTACTATTGGCTGCCCGATGAGCCTCGTGGGCTGGCGGATCTAACGAACCTTCATTTTCTGCGTCCGCTATTTTGTTGGTCGCTAAAACCAAGCCGATCTATGACCATTGCAATTTGCATGGTTTACGGGCTTTTAGAACTCCGACTTTGTACGACCCAAGGAAAAAGCCCGTATGAGTAGAGTGCTTTCACAAGGCCACATCCGACTACAACACAAAGTACTTCGTCCAGACGGACTGAGGATTCAGTGATCGTGGGGCATTAGAATATTTAATATAAATTTATTATTGCTCATAAAAATTGATACGGGCATATATGCTAATATTTGACTATTTCTTGCAGACATTTGCAACAATATATGAAGTTTTTTGCGGAAGTTACCGGGTGCCAATATTCTCATAGTGTGAGATTTGGAAAGAATAGTGTATGTGTAAATCTTATTCTTATCTCGAGGAGATAGAAAAATTATTTTTAATAGACCTTCGGCTAAAAAAGGCTTCTCTCAACATGTTTGAAAAACAAAATAGTAGTGAAGAATACATGTTAAAAAAAATAATAAAGACAAACACAATGACAATAGCAAAACAATAAAGCAGTAAGAAAAACGAAGCAAGAGAGACAACAGGTAGTTAAGAAATCGAAAAATAAGATAATAATAATAATAATAATAATAATAATAATAATAATAATAATAATAATAATAATAATAATAATAATAATAAAAGGAGATGAAAAAGACACTGTATTAACCCAAGTAGCATTACAATAAAAATTCACTTGGCAATTATAACGACCCGACCAGTCGTTTTGAGCTCTAGTGCGTCGTTCGGCGGTTTGAGGCCTTGGATAGTTTCACTTCATGTATTATGACTTGTACGTGTGGTCGGAATTGAACTTCGGAAGGAAAATTCTCAATTCAGAAGCTTTAAGTTGAAAGAGTTGACCAAGGTTTGACGTTTGAGAAAACGACCTCAGAATCAGGATTTGAAGGTTCCAATAGGTTCGTGTGATGATTTCGAACTTGGGCGTATGTTCGGGTGGAGTATCTGGTGGCCCGGGAGCATTTTCGCGCTTATTATGGAAAGTTGGCATCTTAAAGTTTAAGAATTTCTAAAGTTTGATTGTAGTGAATTTTGGTGTTATCGGTTTCCGTTTGGGATTTCGAGCCTTGAAATAGGTTTGTATCGTAATTTGTGACTTGTACGTGAAGTTTGGCGCCATTCCATAATGTTTTGATATGATTCAGACGTGTTCGCCGAAGTTTGAACATTTGAAAGTTTAAAGAAACACTTTGATCGTCAATTCATGATTTTGATGTTATTTGTGGCGTTTCAAGCCTTTGGATAAGTTTGTATAAGGTATTAGGACTTTTGGTGTGATTGGCGGGGCCCCAGGGGCCTCGGGTGTGATTCAGGGTGATTTCGGACCAAGTTTGGATGTTTTGATGTTGCTGGTGTGTTGATGTGCTGGTGCGCTTCACGATCGCGAATGAGGAGGATGAAGGGACCCCGACGCGAACACAGAGAAGGACATGGTCCTACTTCGTGAACGAGTTGACTTAATCGAGAACGCGAATGAGGATGGGAAGGGGATGACTGTGAGGTAGAAGGCCTTCACGAACGCGAGGGATGGAGCGCGAACGTGAATCATGTGGGCATTGTGAACGCGATTAGGCGGTCGCGAACGTAGTATCTGGGCAGCTGGGAGGAGTTGGCCTTCGCGATTGCGAGGTTTTTTCCGCGATCGCGAAGAAGAGCGAGCCTGGGAAAATTTGATTTATTATGAGCTTTGGCTCATTTTCTCTCATTTTTCACTTGGTTGGGTGATTTTTGGAGCTTTTGAAGAGGATATTTTATCATCTATTATGAGGTAGTTACTACCACTTGTTGTAAGATAAATACATGAGTTACATATGGATTTAAACATAAATTTTTTTTTTAGAAATTGTTGGATTTGGGAGAAAACCTAATTGAATATTTTTGAACTTTTACCACTCTTCTACGGTCCACAACAGTATAATTGCAGCCGCAAGACAATCTTCTGCGGCCACACAAATCTTGTGTGGTGCGCAATTTAATGAAGCACTGGACTTAGTCTTTTTGTCATATCTCTGATCTTGGTCTTACGCCCTTCTTCTGCGGGCGCACAATTTATGTGTGGTCCCCAATTTGCACGAATGCCTGCTGACTTTTCCTTCTTTGGTTGCCGCCGCAGATGGAATTATGTGGATCGCACATTGCAAGCTTTTATGCCCTTTATTGCGTTATATTTAGACTACTCCTTTTTTAGTCGTATTTCTTCTCTGGAGTCCAACTTCCAACATTCCTGCAATTGCACACTTTCTTAGTTTCGGGAACACAATTTAATGCTTTTAGACTGAAACAAAGATAGAAGGCGCTAATAAATAGTCAAAATCCCCAGTTATTACGTACGCACGAGGTGACGAGAGTCCGCGCCTAGCTAAAACATGTTTATGTCCAGGTAGATTTAGGACTTTATCATGTAATATTTGAATTATTTGAACTCATTCTGCTGGCTTAATTAATGGAAATTATGATTGAACTTGATATATATTCTCATATTTTATTTAAATAAAAATAAAAAATATTAATTATATAGTCTTTTATAAGATTATTTATCTACATAAATAACATTAACTGCTAAGCAATTTTTTTTATGTTCTTCTTTGTAATTTGATACTCAAAAAGACATTTTGAAAATCTTGGTCAAACACCATTTGCTGCTCAAAATCACTTTTTTCTTGATTAGCCAAATACAAACTATTTCTCTCAAAAAGTATTTTTCGAAAAGCACTTATTAAAATATACAATTTTATGAAACTTGACCATATAAATCAACTTGCATAAACAGGGCCATTAACTTGCGAAGACGGGACATGTTAATGGTATTTGTTATGTATGTCTAGCACTAGAGTCCTCAGTATGGGCTTGGCCTTCTGGCCAGTCCAGCCCAACCCTTGATTTAGCAAGACTCGGCGAGAATTTTTGGAGCTCATTTTAAAACGGCTTTAAGCCCGGCCCAAGTAAGTCTGTGGCTCGTGAGATTTGATTAAGGCTGGACTTGGTTGGCCCGTGGGCCTAATAAAAATACTTATTTAAAATATATAAAAAATATAAAATATACGACACAAAAACAACAAGAAGAGTATCTCAAGCTTAAATTTTATTAAGCTCTTCATATTAAAAGATCAAAGTCTTAAAATGTTAATTAATTTTAAAAATTTAATTATTATTAATATTTAACTAATTAATATTGCATACGAATTGTATATGTAGATGAAAGTGAAGATGTTAAGACAACCTTCTCACAAGCGGATTCAAATATGTTTGATGAAGATGATGTGTTGGATATCCCATATGCGTCATGGACGTTCTCTTGAAGAGTTTGTTTTGAGTTTTGATTTTTAGTGAATGAAATATAGTCTTGTCTTTTACTTTTGTGTTTATTGTGATATATTGAAACTATATAAGAAGTTATTAATGTGATGACCTAAAAGGTCATCCCGTGTAATTTTAACTAAATCTGTGTTTCGAGGTCTTGAAGGCCTCCGTTTATCTTATCTCGATATGCGTGCGCAGCCCGGGCGCATAGCAAGGAAGCCTTTATGTGGAAAATTGATAAAATATTGAATTTATGATGATTATTTGAATAAAGTTGACTTTGGTCAATATTTTTGGTAAACGGACCCGGACCCATGATTCGACGGTGCCGGAGGGTCCGTAGGAAAATATGGGACTTGGGCATATGCTCGGAATCGAATTCCGAGGTCCCAAGTCTGAGAAATGAAATTTTAAAGAAAATGGTTTTCTGAAAAATATAAAGGCTTTTGAAAATGGAATTTGATGTGAAACCTGTGTGATCGGGCCCGTATTGTGGTTTCGGAACCCGGGACAGGTTCAATATGTTTATTATGAGTTATTTGTGGAATTTGGTAAGAAATGGACGAAGTTTGACGTGATTCGGACTAAAAGTGAAAAAATATGAAAGTTTAAGATGTGAAATACTACAATGATTTCGAGGCCTAATTCGCTGTTTTGATGTTATTTTGGTGGTGTAACTGCACGAGTGAGTCCGTAGGATATTTTTGAGGTTGTGTGTATAATTGGTGTTGAGCCCCGAGGGCTCGGGGGAGTTTCGGGTAGGTTCCGGGGTGTTTTTAGACTTAGAACTCAGCAGTTGCAGATCAGAAGAGGGGTCAGGTCTCTGAACCTGTAGCGAGGTCCGCGGTCGACCCTTCGCGGTCCGCGGTGGGACCTTCGCGGTCGCCCTAGTGCGTTCCACGGTGGGGGAGTTTCAGCAGGTCTGCAATGAGGCCTTCGCGGTCGCGGTCCGCGGTGGAGGCCTGGGAGGGGTAAAAATAAATGGGATTTTAAGTTATTTTCTATTTTTCAAAACCCTAAAAACGTAAGAGGCGATTTTCTAAACACTCTTTCTTCTCCAAAACATTTGTAAGTGGTTTCTTACTCATCTTCTTTACTCCTTAACTTCTTTTTACAAGATTTCATCCTAGAATCTAGGGTTTTCATGGGAAAATTGAGAATTTTGGGAAAAACCTAAGAATATTGAAAGTTGGGAATTTAGACCTCAATTTGGGATCGGATTCCAAAACTAATTATATAACCGGGCTCGGGGGTGAATGGGTAACCAGATTTTGGTTCGAATTTCGGGTTTGGACCAAGCGGGCCCGGGGTCGATTTTTGACTTTTTGAGAAAACTTTAGCAAAACTCATTTCCAAGCATTAGAATTTATTCATTTAGCATTTATTGATATTATTAAGTAACTTGTGGCTATATACGAGCGAGTTGGTGGTGGAATCAAGAGGTAAATCGGTAGTTGAGGCTTGATTTGTGTTCGTAGCATCGAGGTAAGTGTTTGTCCTAACTTTAGCTTAGGGAATAGGTGTTGAGCCGTATGTGCTACTTGTTTTTATCATGTTCAATGTATAGGTGAGGTGACGAGTACCTATATATTGTTTGTCAAGCATGCCCGTGAGTCGGTTTCGATGTATTACGTGTTTTTCTTCGATATTCATTGTGTTATGAAGTAGATTTCCTTTTGAAGTTATTCAATTGTTGGGAAATACTTGATAGAGGACACGTAATAAGTTGTTTCCAGCTGAGGATTGTTTTTCATTAAGTTATATACTTGGATGCGATTGGTTATAGCTGAGTCCCTTGCCGGACCGGTAGTATTTCGGTTGTTGTTTCCTTTGCCGGGTTATTATGAATCATGTTACCTGCTGTTGATTCCTTGCCAAGCTTTTATTTTGTTATTGTTTGGGTGAGGAAGAGTGTAAAGCACGAAGGGTGATGCCGTGTATTCATTTCATTCATTGCATTGTGAGGAAGAGAGTAAAAGCACGAAGGGTGATGTCGTGCCATGATTTTACATTGAAAAGCACGAAGGAACATGCCGTGCCCTTTTATTTATTTATTTATTGCATTGTGAGGACGAGAGTAAAATCACGAAGGGTGATGCCGTGCATTCATTTCATTTATTTCATTGTGAGGACGAGAGCAAAAGCACGAAGGGTGATGTCGTGTACTTGTTTTGGTAAGGATGAGAGTAAAGCACGAAGGGTGATGCCGTGTACATATTTGTTTGTGTTGTTACTTCCTGTTGACTTTTACTCTTCTATATTGTTGCCTTGCTCAGTGATTCATTACTGTTCTCTTTTGTTTTCCCCATTATTTGTCCCCGGCTTGCCGTACATAATTGTTTATGTACGGCAAGTAACATTCACAAGTACGGAAAGTAAGCATTTTATGGATCCTAGGCTACCCGGACTTAAGCATTTTTAGTAGCTACGCATGGACTCCTGTCACTTCGTGCGTACGTAGCCCCCACAAATAGTAGCACATAATCAATTGTTTCACCTAGGGAGAAAATTCCCTCTTACAAGGTTAGAAAGGAGATCTACATTGCCCCAAGGCTTACTTCCAAACTCAAGAATGCGTTCAAGCCCTCAAACCGGAGCCAAACGATCCAAAACTATTCAAAGAGGGTAAAAACTAGCCAATGAAGGCTCAAAAGATCATATCTCCACTATTAGAGTGATTTGCCACCCCAAATCACAAAGTTCTAAAATCCACCCCGGGCCCACGTGCCTGGATTCAAGAAATTTTGAAGAAAATCGTTACCCATAACTTTAGGATCAAGAATATGTAATTTTTACTAGATTCCATAACAAAATTCGTGGTAAAACTCCATTTTTATCAAAATCCTAGGTTTTCATATAAACTCTTGATTTTCACTAATCTTTGCTTGTTAATCTACACATAATCCATGTATTTAACTTATGTTGTGTCGGAATTACTTACCTCAAAGTGCTAGGTGAAAGCCTCCTCCCAAAAGCTTTGAAAATCGCCCAAGTGTGGAAGTGAATGAAATAAATGGACTAAGTCCCGTTTTTAAAAGTTGTATCCATGACTTTGATGTCGCATTTGCGACATCAGGTTCGCAAATGCGAAGCCTAGGCCTGGGAGGGGTTTTTCGCAAATGCGACAAAATAGTCGCAATTGCGGCTTCTGCCTTGGTCGCAAATGCGACGCATGTGTTGCAAATGCGAACACTGCCTGGGCCGTCTCCCTTCGAAAATATGGAGCCCTCATCGGAATTGCAAGGTTCGCAAATGAGAACCTTTTTCTCGCAATTGCGAGGCCTGCAACAGATTCTAAGAACACTAGAAAATCCGGTGTGTTTCCAACCCCTTCCACATGTCCGAAACTCACCTGAGCCCTTGGGGCTCCACTCGGAACTCACACAAGTCCAAAAATATATTACGAACTTGCTCGCACGATCGGAACACCAAAATAACATTAAAAACTAAGAATTACACCCTAAAACCATTTGGATCAAACTTATGAACTTTAAGTTCTTCAATCTACTTCCAACATGTCAAAACGTACTTATACTACTCAGATTGATATCAAATTTTGCGTGTAAGTCATAAATAACATTACAGAACTATTCCCGATTTCGTAATTTCGTTTGGACCTCGATATCATCAAAACACGTTCCCAACTTCAATTATGGAACTTCAAGAATCACATTTTGCTATTTTGCGCCGAAACGCTCCCGGGTCATCCAAAAACCGTTCCGAACATACGCCCAAGTCCGAAATCATCATACAAACCTATTGGAACCTTCAAATCTTGATTCCGAGGCCGTTTACTCAAAATATTGATCGAAGTCAAACTTAGCCTTTTAGGCCAACCTTAAGGAACCAAATGCTCCAATTCAACCCAAACTCTTCCAAATCCTGAACCAACCATCCCCGCAAGTCATAAATCAGTAAAAGAAAGTGCGGGAAGTCTTATTTAAGAGCACGAGGTTCTAGAAAGTAAAACGACCGGTCGAATCGTTACATAATATGACAAAAGTATAGCTTTTTAATTTGTCTATGAACTGTAAGTTTTGTATTTAATTTTTTATTCTTATGAATCGATGCAAAAATATTAATAAGCTTTTATACATAGAGTATTTTTTTTCTTTTTTCTTCTAATGTCTTTGATTTTTGTTGATAATGTGATGTTATTTATTACGACTGACTTTATCTTAATCTTATTGTATTTGAATTGCTCTATAAAAACTCTAGAGGTTATAATACGTATATGCAACTACTTGATTTTTTCGTATAAACTGAGGTGAATTGATTAAATGACTTATGATCATATCTTTAAAAATTACTTCCTCTGGTTCAAAAAATTTGTTTAAAATTAAAAAAGAAATCGCAATAAAATTTATTTTAAAAACCAAATAATGGACTGAAGATATTTCAAACTTATTAAAAAAGACTATATCTTCAAACAAACTTATTCTCGTATATATAATTTTTCTTAAGTTAATTTTTTTGCTCCTCTATGTAAATAATTGACTGGTGAGGATTTACGTGCAAAGCACGTACATAGAGACTAGTACTACATAATAAGTATGAAGACCTAAGCTAAAACTTATAATATATAATAACTTTATTAAGTTTAGTGACTATAATCCCCTTCAACATATTGCTTCAAATATGATTTGCACAAATATGTTAATACACATAATAAAACCTTAATTAAAAAGAAAATATTTAATTGAATTTAAGACAAAGTTGGCAACCCTTTGATATTCATCAATAAAAAGTAACCTACTATTAAGTGTTAAAAAATTCTCCACTTATATGAATATGGTTAATTGGGAATCCTATTTAATGATGAATTATAACTACACGTTATTTTGTTGTAAACCATAAAGTTTAAATGTCAATACCCTTGTATTTTCCATTTGTGATTTACCAGTTCGCTTTTATTTTTCAAAATATTAACTTCTTCTAACCTTCCATCCATGTATCACCGGTTAAGAGCTAGCTTTTATAATTTCATAACCGATTTACAAAAAAGCACACTAGCAAACTTATTTACATTAACCAATGTTCTCTTCATTGTTGCAAAATATTTGGAGAATTTGAGGAATCGCTTTGAATATTTTGTTTGCCTAATATCATTCAACAACTTACTCTGTTACATTTATATTTTTTTTTAAATTCAAACTTTTATTTTTAATTTTATGACTCAAATACAGTTTTAATAATATTTTTTTTTACATTTTGTAATCATTCATATGGGTTAACCAAAAAAATATCCTTTTAAGAAGCCGAGGCAATCTCGATTAAAGCCAATTCAACAATTTTCTACTCAATCTTCTTTATAGAAATATCACTCGATCAAAGGGGAGCATAATCAAGTTCAGTGGTAGAAACCTCTGTAATCGATCGATGGGAACCTCGAAGCTGTCTGGGGCAGGAGAAACTCATATTAAGCACTGGCCCAGCATCAACTGGTACAAGGAGGAGGCACGATATCGAAGATCAATCCATATCAATCTACAAAAAGCATTGCCTTGGGAATGCAACCCAAAACGATAGAAAAACCGCTCGCTCGAAGAAAACTCTTTTAGAGCCTGGTACCAGCCAAGCCCCCTGGACTTGGCAACAAGAGTCGGTTATGGAATAGCCTTTTAGTCGGCTTTCTCGTTCTTAAGGACTTTCTGGCCGGCAGGTTTTATAGCGGACCTGCCTTGCTGACAGCTTGGATATTACATATATAATTGTGATTGCCTTCACTTAGAAACTATACACCCCTTATTAGAGTAAGGCATGCTCTCGAAACTAGATTCACTCGTTCTTGTCTCTAGCGATTAACCTATTCCAGAGCAGTCTGGTGATTAGCCTATCCCGCTAGTTATTGTTTTTGTACCTTTGCCGTCCCTCATCCCCTCTCCCACCTTTTATATCTATCATTAGAAGTAGGGCGGGTGACGTACCATTCTTGGTCTAGCTGCTGGTCTAGTGAGCCTTCCTAGCCGCCTAGAGTGCAACCTGCCTGCTGAAGACTGTATCGTAAGTAACTCAGTGCTCCATACGGGGAAATGAAAGCAGAATTCGTTCGGATCCTTCCACATGTTCAATCTTTTTTTAGCGGTTTCCCCAGAGATCTTTATCATTAATGCAACCTTCATTTTGCTCATTCATGGAGTTGTATTCCATTTAAATGACACACTTTCCTTTTTAGTCCATTTCAAAGAGCATGACACAATTATATATTTAGAAATAATTTAACTTTGAACTTTTTATTTTAGCCATTTTACTCTTAATGAGAAGCTTTTATAGTCACACAAATATTGTGTCCCTACAAAGCTTTTACCCCTTAAACTTTTAGGATCACATATTTCAAAAGTCTTCTTTTCTTTCTTAAACTTTGTGTCAAGCCAAACTATCTCATCGAAATTTAAACGATGGAGTAATGAATAGAGAACTGCCAAAGGATGAATAATTGGAAGGCACATGCATAGTTACCCCATTAACCTTTGAGTCAAATCCCTGTTACACACCCAACAAATACGGGTAAAGATTTACACATCCAACCTTTTCCAAGTGTGTCTAAGACCCCCCAAACTTGACCAATCCTTTTAATAATTCATAGGGTGTATTACAAGCGTTTGACTTACCATTGACTATTATAATACCCGACCCATCTGTCACGACCCAAAATCCCACATTTCAGGCCATGACTGCGTCTAACGTTGAACCCGCTAGACAAACCAACGTACACAACACCTTGACATTTTTAAGACAACTTAACAATAATAAAGCAATTATTTTTCAAATCTTCACTGAAATAACCCGAACTACTTCAAAAGTTGTACAACAGAAATGTAATAATACTCCGAAAAACGCATAAGGAAATGGTAAAGATAACAACATCGCAAAATCCCAAAACTAGGGTATCACAACCTCACGGACTGTCTATAAGAATACTAAATACAAGTCTGAAAGGAAATACAATATTGTCTTTAGAACGGAAGGAGAAATAAGACAATAAGATACTAATAGCAGGAGAGCCTCCAGGGCCCACGAACTCCAGTGGTATACCTTGAAGCTCGATGTGGACTGAAGGTGACTCCCTCAGAGCGGTCCACGGGGTCCGGAAGCGGGATCTGCACAACATAGAGAAGTGCAGTGCAGTATCAGTACAACCGACCCCATGTACTGAGTAAGTGCCAAGCCTAACCTCGGCCGAAGTAGTGACGAGGCTAGACTTGGCAAATAACGTTCACCTGTCCTATTCTACAACACAAAATACAGATAACAAAGCAAGGAAGAATAACAGTCATATACGTGGAACGAGAGCAGATAAAGGGAAACCAATAAGATAGAGCAGTTACTTAACATCAAGTAAGAAAAGAAACAATTTACCTAAAACTGATAAGGTATGCATGACATGCCTGAATGATAACAATGGCACGACATCACCCTTCGTGCTTTTACTCTCTTCCTCACCAATGCAATGTATGTTGTAATCAATGTAATCATGGCACGACATTAACCTTCGTGCTTTCAATAAATGTAAACATGGCACGGCATCACCCTTCGTGCTTTTACTCTCTTCCTCACTATGCATGACATGATGTAATCAATGTAAAAACATGGCACGGCATCACCCTTCGTGCTTTACTCTCTTCCTCACTATGCATGACATGATGTAATCAATGTAAAAACATGGCACGGCATCACCCTTCGTGCTTTACACTCTTCTCACCAATGCAAGACAATGTGTATGGTAAGGAATGCATCATAGTGGGAAAATACAGTTCAAATCACCCGGCAAGGGGAAAATATCAGTCAATATCTCAATAAATGCCCGTTAAGGGTATCAACTATAACCAATCAACTCAATATATATATACTGTATGCTTGGATCCTCAATTGAACCAACATTTCATAATCTCTACAACCAGTGCATCAANAGATATCCAATTTCTAGCATTCTTCAAAAAATACTAAAATTCGACCTCGGGCCTGCTTGGTCCAAACACGAGGCTCGGACCAAAACCTGATCACCCATAACCCCACGAGTTCAAATATATAATTTGTTTTAAGATCCGACCCCAAATTGAGGTTGAATCACCCAAATTTCCCAAAAACCTAACTCTATCCAAAATCCCTAATTTCTACTTGATTTTACGATTTTAGGCCTAGATTTCTAGCGCTTAGGGGAGGAAAGTGGAAGAAATTGGTGTTAAGAACACTTACCCAAATAGTTATGGAGGAGAAAATGGCTTGGAGGTCTTCAATGGGGGTTGGAGAATAAGGAGGAGGTGAAAAATTATGAAATCCTGTATGGTATTCTGTTTGTGGGGTATTTTTAATAACTGGGCAAAATTACCCTTCGCGTTCGCGGGCCCCTGGACGTGTTCGCGAAGGGTTAGCTGCTGGGACCTACGCGTTCGCGGAGCCAGGGCCGCGTTCGCAAAGGTCTGACTTCCTAGGCCTCCGCGTTCGCGATCCTATGCCCGCGTTCGCGAAGAACAAAACTACCCTGCCCCCCAACCTCACCCTAAGCCTACGCGTTCGCACCCCTGGGGACGCGTTCGCGTAGAAGCACTGCCCAGTGCTTCGCGTTCGCGTCTCCCTCTACGCGTTCGCATAGAGTAAAGCCCAGACCACCATGATTTACCCTTCGCGTTCGCGAGCCCTTGGCCGCGTTCGCGAAGGGTATAACACCAGACACCAGCAAAACATCAAAAACACCAGATTTTCCCACTTTTAACACTCCGTTAGCTACCCGAAACTCACCCGAGCCCTCGGGGATCAAAACCAAAAACACACACGACTCCCATATCATCCTACGGACTGATTCAAGCATTAAAATCATCGAAACACCATCAAAATCATCGAATTAAACCTCAAAACACTTAGAATTTTCTTAAAACTTCGTAAAGCTTAATTTTTCCAATTTCGATCCGAAACCCGTCATTTCAAGTCCGTTTTACACCAAATTTCACAGATAAGTCACATAACATATATTAAACCTGCTCCGGGCTCCTGAACCATAATACGGGCCCAGTAACACGGTTTTCACATCAAAGTTCATTTTCAAAAACCTTTATTATTTTCAGAAAATAATTTTCTTTAAAAATTCATTTCTCGGGCTTGGGACCTCGGAATTCGATATCGGGCATACGCCCAAGTCCCATATTTTCCTACGGACCCTCCGGGACCGTCACATCACGGGTCCGAGTCCGTTTACCAAAAATATTGACCAAAGTCAACTTTATTCATTTAATTATCATAAAAATTCATTTTCATCAAATTTCAACATAAAGACTTCCCGATTACACGCCCGGGCTGCGCACACATATTGAGGTGAGATTAACGGAGGCTTTCGGAGCCTCGGAACACAAATTTAGCTAGAATTACTTAGGATGACCTTTTGGGTCATCACACCATCTTTCAAATAAACGAATAAAATGATACCCGACCCACTCCGATTAAAAGCCTAAGTGGTAATAACCCCAAAACAAATTCCTCATTTCTCGACTCTTCTTTCTTCTTCCATTGAAACCATCGAAGGAGATCCGTCCAACTTCTTCCATTGAAACCATCGATGCTCCATGAAATTACAAGCACAACTTCTTCACCACATCGGCAAATATGCTTAAATTTACGCATTAGACAAGAACCCTAGGTTTTTAATTTTGGGGGAAAACTCAAAAAGGGTTCAAAATTGATAATACACTCTAATTTAAAGATGAATTATACAAGATAAAGAAGATTGAGGCAGAAGAAGAAGAAAAAGTTTTGAAGCTAATGGCTGAGGAGAAACATCGAAGGCTACAATGGTTGAGAAGACAAACATGTTTAAATTTTGAAGACCCTGTATACCTTGAAAATGGTAATTACAATTCTATTTGATTTTGTGGTTCTAAAAATACGTGATTTATTTTTAATACTGGTTGTTAGGAAATAGATGCTAAGTGTGAGTTAGGGAGATAAGATAAGAGTAAAAGATAGTAAGAACTTGCAAACCAAACTGCCTTAAATTGGGGTCTCGAGCTGGTCGAGATAAGGCCGAGGTATAGTGTCGATAGTGGATGGTCGATGGGAGTTAAATAGCTAGAAAGACTTCGAATAGGGATATTTATGATCAATGATAAGTAATAAATGAAGAACAATAAATGTACGAAATAAATCAATGAAGAGACAATATAGTGTGTTTGAGTTAGAGAGCAGAGAATGTTCTTGTTGTTGTATTTAATATCATGTGTCTTACAAAATGACAAGGTTCCCCTTTATATAGGAGGGAGAAACCCAACATAGTACATATTCATTTATTACAAAGATACGCAGTGGGTTGCTATCTGAGCAGTGGGCTGAGTTTTGCCCATGCTCGGCCGCTAGCGCGGCCTCGGCCTCGGCCCATAGTAGGAGTTGCTGCTGCTGGAGGCCGGAATGTTGGTTAGAGAAAGAGGAAGCACGTGTTCTCGCCATCTACGAGAGAATAGAAGAATTCAATCAGTATTTGAGATAACAAGAATCACACGATAGAATAGAAATAAAAATGGAGTTGTTTCCTAACTCGCTAGCATCTGAGAGATAAGTAAAGACGTCTATGTACCGATCCTTCAAACTCTATTAAGCTTGTTCGTGAATTGTGATACCTAAGAACCCTAGTGCTCTGATACCAACTTGTCACGACCCAATTTCCCAACCTCAAGGATCGTGATGGCGCCTAACACCACACTTTCTAGGAAAGTCAATGTTAGTGCTCGTTTAGCCATTTTCCTTGAATATTTACTTAAACATAGTAATAAAATTTTAAATAAACTAAGTCTAATAAACTCCAACGAATAACCTCATGAATAAAATAATAAACGAATAAATAACCGAGTCACGAACTAAATATATATAACTCTAAGACTACCCCAGGGTATGGTGTCATAATTCACGAACTTCTAAGAATACTACAAATAATGGGCTGAAAGAAATAATGTATATGTTTTGAGCAAAATAAAATTGTCTCTATAAAACTAAGAGAAGACTACAGGAATCTGCGGACACCGACAGATATACCTCGTGTCTCCAAATGATGAATGACCGCTACTAAAGTATCTAACGCTGGACGGTACATGGATCTGCACAAAAGAGTGCAGAGTGTAGTATCAGTACAACCGACCCCATGTACTGAGTAAGTACCGAGCCTAACCTCGACGAAGTAGTGACGAGGCTACGTTGGGGCAATTCTAGTATAACCTATAACAACACACACACACACACACACACACACATATATATATAAAGAAAGAAAGGAAATTCTAAATTAAACAAAAAAATAATAAACTATGACAATAAAATAACTTTGCTGCCTTTACCAGGTCCCCACTATAACCAAATTCTCACATAATTTACCAATTTCCAAAGTTCTCCTTTTGAAATAATCGTAAGTGTACAATTATGAAAAATGAAACATAATAAAGTAAGATAGTAGTAAGGAAGGGCTATCTGATCCGATCAAACGTAAACCGTAGCGCGCTAGCGTTGTATTCAAAATCAGTAAAATATGAGTATCCTCCCTTATTGCTCCTTGTTGCGGCGTGCAATCCGCTCCCACCTGTCCACCCTTATTCCTCCTCCATATATACATATATCACCTTTATTTCTCCTGTTGCGGCATGCAACCCGATCCCCCATGTCCACCCTTATCACTCCTTGTTGTGGCGTGCAACCCGCTCCCACCAGACAATCATATCACTTTTATTTATAAAGATTTCACAATTTCAAGTCAATGACTTTCACAATATCTTTGCCTCAACAATTGTAAACAGTAAATTGTACCACTCATAACTTCATCATTTATCATTTCACAAATAAACTAACTGTAATATATTAAAACACTGTCAGCTAGCTCACCCTTTTTATGTATCAAAATGAAGACAAAGGAATAACCAACACTTTCAAAATAATTGAAACAAGAAATTACAACAAATTAACAAAGCCAAGTAGTCATAGAAGCATTAATTTGCATAAAACAATTAAGCTAGGGATCTTAAATTGAAAACGGGGAAGGGATCATGCTTAACAAATAATCTGGTGGTGCATAGATACTCGTCACCTCACCTATACACCACGCACATGAAAATTCACATAGCAATTAGGTTGGAGATTCCTATTCCCTCAAGTCAAGGTTAAACCAAGCACTTACCTCAAATTCGCAGGCCTCTCACTGCTCAATTATAGGCTATAGCTTTTCCTTTTGAATTCACCTCCAATACACTCGAATCTAATCATAATTAACTTAATATCATAATTAATGCTAAAGGAAGTAACTTTATTGAAAATTATGCTTTTTCCTAAGTTCTCTAAAAAAAAGTTAAAACCCGACCCCGGACCCGCTTGGTCCAAACTCAGGGTTCAGACCAAATTACATTTACCCATTCACCCCCGAGCCCGAATATGAAATTAGTTTCGAAATCCGACCCCAATTCGAGGTAAAGATTCGATTTTTACAAAATTCCATCAATTTTTACCATGAAAATTCTTGATTTTGGATTTAAAAGTGATGAAAAACATTGGGTAATTGAAGGACCAGAGTTTAGAATTGATTACCAACACTTTGGAGATGAACTTTGGTGAAGAAAATCGTCTCTAGGGCTTGGTAGTTCGAAAAATGGTGAAAGAAAAGGTTTTGTCTGTGTTTAACATTGTTTTTATATAGCTGGGCAGGCCTTTATCACGTTCGCGTGGGCCTGCCTGCGTTCGCATAGGGCTCTGGCCCAGTGGCCTTCGCATTCGCGGCCCACCAGGCGCGTTCGTATAGAATAATTGGGTTCCCCCTCCCCAAGGTCTATTTACCATGTGCGTTCGCGAGGGCCCAACCGCGTTCGCGTAGGGTCTCCCCCCAGCCCACCGCGTTCGCGTGAAGGGTCCCGCGTTATCATAGAACAAAAAGGGCCCCCAACATTTTACACCACGTGATCGCATTGAACAAATCGATTGGGTACCAGATAACAACAGAGAATTTTAAGTCTAAAACATCCCGTAACCTATCTGAAACTCACCCGAGCCCTCGGGGCTTCAAACCATACATGCACACAAGTATAAAAACATCATACATACTTTCTCGTGCGATCAAATCATGAAAATAACCTCCAAAACTATGAATTTAACCTCAAAACTCATTGTTTTTCTCAAGAACACTTAAATTTCACTATTTCTCAACCAGACGTCCGAATCACGTCAAATCAACTCCGATTCTCACCAAATTTCACAGATAGTATTCAAATACTATAAAAACTTTGTACCGGGCCCCGAAACCAAAATACGGCCTCGATACCAATGGTTTCAAACGTTAATTCTTTTCTTTATTGTATTAATAATTCAACAAAATAATTTCTTTCAAAAATTGATTTCTAAGGCTTGGGACCTTGGAATTCAGTTCCGGGCATACGACCAAGTCCCATATTTTACTGCGGACCTCCCGGGATTGTCGGAACACAGATCCGGATCCGTTTACTCAAAATATTGACCAAAGTCAACTATAATCAAAATTTTAACTCTAGAAATTACTATTTCTCATATTTTCATAGAAAAGCTTTCCGATTGCACGTATGGATTGCGCACGCAAATCGAGGTATTTAAAATTAGTCTTTTTATGGATAATAAACCTAGAACGGAGTCTTAATTCATAAAATGACCCTTTGGGTCATCACAATCTCCACCTCTAAAACAAACATTTGTCCTCGAACGTATATAGAAAATTACCTGAATTGTCAAACAAGTGTGCATATCTACTTTGCATGTCCAACTCGAACTCCCTAGTAGATGTATCAACGGGCTGACCTTTCCACTACACTCGAACTGAAGAAAAACTCTTAGACCTCAAATGACGAACCTGTCGGTCTAAAATGGCTACCGGCTCCTCCTCATAAGTCAAGTCTTTGTCCAATTAGAAAAAGCTGAAATCTAACACGTGGGATGGGTCACCATGATATTTCCGGAGCATAGATACCTGGAATACCGGATGAACTGAGGATAACCATGGAGGCAATGCAAGTCTATAAGCTACTCCCCCCAACTCTATCAAGAATCTCAAACGGCCTGATATACCTAGGGCTCAACTTACCCTTCTTCCCAAATCTCATAACACCCTTCATGGGTGATACTCGAAGCAATACTCTATCTCCAACCATGAATGCCACATCACGAGACTTACGACCGGCATAACTCTTTTGCCTAGAGTGAGCTTCACGAAGTCTCTCCTAAATAATCTTGACCTTATCTAAGGCCTCCTGAACTAAGTCTGTACCGAATAGACGAGCCTCTCCCAGCTCAAACCATCTAATGGGCGATCTACACAGTCTACCATATAATGCCTCATAAGGAGTCATCTGAATGCTCGACTGATAACTATTATTATAGGCAAACTCTGCTAATGGCAAGAACTGATCCCAAGAACCTCCAAAGTCAATCACACAAGCACATAGCATATCCTCTAAAATCTTAATAGTACGCTCGGGCTACCCGTCCGTCTGATAATGAAATGTTGTGCTCAACTCAACTCGGGTACCCAACTCACGCTGAACTGTCCTCCAAAAGTGCAAAGTAAACTGCGTACCTCGATCAGAAATAATAGACACGGGCACACCGTGAAGACGAACAATCTCTCGAATGTATATCTCTGTTAACCTCTCCAAAGTATAAGTAATTGCCATAGGAATGAAATATGTTGATTTAGTCAGCCTATCCACAATAACCCAAACTGGGTCAAATTTCCTCTGAGTCTGTGGGAGTCTAACAATGAAGTCCATAGTGATACGCTCCCACTTCCACTTAGGAATCTCTATCTGTTGAAGCAAACCACCTGGTCTCTTATGCTCATATTTTACCTGCTGACAATTTAAGCAATGAGCTACACACGCAAAATTGTCCTTTTTCATCCTTCTCCACCAATAATGCTGCCTCAAGTCCTGGTATATTTTGGCTGCACCTGGGTGAATAGAATACTTAGAACTGTGAGCCTCCTCAAGGATCAACTCACGAAGGCCATCAACTTTAGGCACACATATACGACCTTGCATCCTCAAAACATCATCATCTCGAACTGCAACCTGCTTGGCACCACCGCGCCGAATTATGTCCCTAAGGACCATCAAATACGGGTCATCAACTTGCCGCTCCCTGATACGCTCAATTAAAGAAGACCGAGCGACTGTACAAGCTAGAACACTGTTGGGAGAAATATCCAACCTCACGAACTGATTACCCAAAGTTTGAATGTCCAAAGCTAACAGTCTCTCACCGACTGGAATATACGCAAGGCTGCCCATGCTCACTGCCTTTCTACTCAATGCATCGGCCACCACGTTGGCCTTCCCTGGGTGATATAATATAGGGACATCATAATCCTTGAGTAACTCTTACCATCTCTGCTGCCTCAAATTTAGATTCTTTTGCTTGAATAAGTATTGGAGACTGCGATGATCGGTGAAAACCTCATACGACACACCATAGAGATAGTGCCTCCAAATTTTTCAATGCATGAACAATGGCTGCCAACTCCAAGTCATGGACATGATAATTATTCTCATGAACTTTTAACTGCCGAGACACATACGCAATCACCCTGCCATCATGCATCAATACTGCTCCAAGCCACACTCGAAAAGCATCACAATATATCGTGAAAGAACCCGAACCTGATGGTAACACCAACATCGGTGCTGAAGTCAAGGCTGTCTTGAGCTTCTGAAAGCTCACCTCACACTCGTTTGACCATTTAAATGGGGCACCTTTCTAAGTCAATTTAGTCATTGGGGTTGTTATTGATGAAAACCCCTCCACAAAACGACGGTAGTAACCCTCCAAACCCAAGAAACTCCTGATTTCCGTGGCTGTAGTGGGTCTAGGACAGTTCTTGACTGCCTCTATTTTCTTAGGATCGACCTGAATACCCTCTGCTGATATGATATGTCCCAAGAAAGCTACTGAATCCAACCAGAACTCACATTCCGAAAACTTGCATACAACTGATTATCCCTCAATGTCTGGAGCACTATCCGGAGGTGCTGCTCATGCTCTTCCCGACTGCGGGAGTATATAAGAATGTCATCAATGAACACGACCACGACCATGAAAGAGTCCAGATGAGGCTTGAAAACCCAATTCATCAAATCCATAAAAGTTGCTGGAGCATTAGTCAACCCGTAGGACATCACCAGAAATTCATAATGCCCATACCTCGTCCAAAAGGCTGCCTTAGGAACATTCAACGCCCAAATCTTCAACTGATGGTAGTGTTAACCAAGGAATTGGATTCTTTTCCAAAGTTATCTTAAGAAGAACACGGGTTTCTTATAACCAAAGAATAAGCTAATAACTGCAAGTAAATTTGTAATTGGAAAGCAGTAAGATGCACAAAAAGTAAGTGTATTGCAATAGTAGTTTGAATGTGTCTTTACAAGTTATATTTTACTCCCTTATATAGGGAATTTCTTAATATAACATCTGCCATTTTTAGTAATTGAGCATTAATGACTAATATTGGCATTAATGTAACGTTACAATGATTAACCGTAACTGTTGCGTGAAGGTTATGTAACGTTTGTCTCATTAATTGAAGATCTCCGAATCTGCCCTTTATTCTACTTGGATTCATCCTGACCACGCCTCTTCATCTCCTTAATTAGGTTAAGATTCTCGTATCTAATTCTCTTGTGGGTATGTTGTTCCGTGCCTCTTTGCCTCGTACCTCTCCTTGAAGTTTCGTCCAGTTGTCATGTTTTCATTGTTCCACATAGATTGTTGAGTCATCATAATTATTACACGTGTGAAGCTCTTTTTTACCAATACAGATAGCGCCCCCTCCCCACTTACCATTCATTTATCGATTAATACTTGGTAAGAGGATACTCATTTATGGAAGAATAATTTTCCGCCGCTTCACTCGTAACATTTCATCCATCTCTGAACGCAGGCGTCACTTGTCACTTCCATTTAATGCCCGTGCCATGTGACATTCCCGGGTTGGTTCTGCAATTGTTCAGTGCCTTTTAGGGCTTTTTGCGGATGCATCAGTCACGAAGTGACAACTTCAATTATGACTTTCACATCACTGTTTTTTCCTTTTTTTACGGTTGCCTTCGAGTATAAATACCCATTTCCCTTTCTTTACTTTTACGAAAAACTTCTAACCTTCATTCTTTGTTTGTAAATTCTTTGTCTTTGTAAATATATCTTCTTCAAACCAACAATCTAAGAGAGTCATTAATGTAGATGATCTTACTCCTTCTTCCGCTCCGACACGGAGTAGGAGAGGCGGTAGGCTTAGGAGTTTAGGTTCTACTCCTCCCAGAGGTTCCTCTTCTTCTCATGTTACTCCCCCATATTCTTCTAGGTCTGCCATTTCTTTATCTTCTCCAAGGGCTAGGGATTCCATATCTTCATCAAAAGGTAAAGATTACAATGAACCTTTGCGTGAATCGAGGGTCAACGAGATAGTACCTGCAGAGTTTTATTTTGTTAGGGATAGTCAGGCCTTAAAAGAACATCTTTCCTCAATGTCCTCTCTTGACGGTGCTGAAGTGTACCCTACCCAAATAACTGAGGGTTTAATATCTGTCGTACGCAGGGACTGTTATTGGAAGCCTGATTTTCCTGTTGTTGTTCCCAATAGTAATCAAAGAATAACCTCTTATAAGACTGGGTATTCGTTTGTTTATACCTATACTTTTACATTAGGATTCAAACCTCCCATCGAGACCGTTATTATCTAGTTTTGTCAATTTTTCCAAGTTTGTATGGGACAAGTCAGTCCTCTAGTGTGGCGAGTTTTCGCGTGCCATAGATATTTGGCTAATCTAGCTTCGGTCCCCTTTACGTTTCATCATCTTATTCACCTTTATTCTCCGATGTTGTTCCGCCAAGGAGTGTTTACTCTCGCGGCTAGGAGTAAAAGGGTGTTAGGGATTCCTGATGATGAAAAAGACCGAGGGTGGTACCTCCGGTATATTGCTGTTCCTACTGTTGGTTTAGTAGGTGAAGAAAATCCCCCCTTCCCTGAGAAGTGGAATCTTGCACGTGAGTACAGTTTTGCTCACACTCCTTTCCTTTTATTTTTGATACTTTATCAGTACCATAACTATTTCTTTTCTTTACAGCAATCATGGGAATCGTTGAGAGTGTCTACAGTTTACACGATACTTTATCAGTACCATAACTATTCCTGATGATGAAAAACTCTTGTTGATTGCTCCGTTAGAACATCGTTCGTGGAAATACCTCTCTGGGAGGTTTGGTTGGAAAGTTAAGACTCACGGTAAGTGTAACGACCCGATCATTCCTTTTGAGAGTGAGCGCCCCGATTCCCTAATAACTGCTTCTCCCATGTCTATTTATGCTATTAGAACTTGTCGGAACTTTGAGGGGTGAAATTCAGAGTGATTTTGGACACATAGTCCATAAATATGGAATTTAGCTTTAGAAATCGGGTCGTATCTACAACTGTGTGAAGACGGGTCCGGAATGGAATTTTGTCGACTCCGTTATCTCCGTTGGGTGATTTCGGGGTTAGGAGCATGTTCGGAATGTGTTTTCGAGATTTGTTGTAGATTTAGGCTTGAATTGGCGAAAGTTAGATTTTCGGTAATTTCGGCCGATAGGTGAAATTTTTATATCAGGCTCGGAATAGAATACCGAAAGCAACATCAGATCTGTAATGTCATTTATGGCCTGTGTGCAAAATTTGAGGTCATTCGGATGAGTTTAGACGTGATTCGGCATCGAATGTGGATTTTAGAGATTTCATATGTTCTTAGGCTTGAATATATGCATAATTCATGATTTTGATGTTAGGAGGTGTGTTTTTAAGGCTCGACCAAGTTTGAGTGAGGTATTAGGGTTGGTTGGTAGTTTTGGTTGAGGTCCTGGGGGCCTCGGGTGTTCAAACGGGCATTTTTGGCCTAAAATCCTTTGCTGGTTTTCTGGTTTTTCAACAACAGCTTTTTGTTCATTTCGATAGCAAGAGTTCCTCCTTGATCGCGTAGGTAAGTGTGGGAGATCTACGACTTGTTATCTGCGATCGCAAGAAGAGGTCCGCGATCGCAGTGTGTTGGAAGCTTGGTCTTCGTGATCGCATGTCCTGGATTGCGGTCGCGTAGAGTGTCCTAGGTCTGAGGGAGGTTTTATATTTGTTCTACGCGGTCACATGACCCCAACCGCGATCGTGTAGCTTTGAATCGTGAAGGACCGCGGTCGCAGACGCTTAGCTGCGTTCACATAGAAGCAATTAGGCGCGTGGAGGATAACCCTTCGCGATCGCGACAGTGTGTCCACGATCGCATAGAAGAAACACTTGGGCAGAATATTAAAACCCCAATCCGAGGGTTTAAGCCTATTTTCACCATTTTTGAATTTGAGAGCTCGGGATGGGCGAGTTTTGAAGACTTTTTCACCTGGTAACTTGGGTAAGTGAGTTCTATCCATCTTAGATCAATTTCCATGATTCCAATCTTAAATCCAACCTTAAATTTCGACATTTTGGGTAGAAAATGGGATGAACTTCATAGACCAAATTATTGAGTTTTGATTGGGTTTTTGACCTCCGACTTGTGAGATTCTTATATGTTTATACTCGTGAGTGAATGGCTGTCCGAAAAATATAATTTTTACCCGATTTCGAGACGTGGTCCAGGGGACTTTTTGGGCGAATTTCCTAATTTCGCATATTAGCTTCGAATTAATTAGCTACTTTGATTCCTTAAAGTGTTATTACATTATGCAATCGAATTTATTAGATTTGGGCCACCCGGAGTCGGATACTCATGGCAAGAGCGTGATTTTGGGTTGAATAGCGCAATCGAGGTAAGTGGCTTGCCTAACTCTGTGTTGTGGACTTCCCATTAGGTTGTTTTGATACTGTATTTGCTATATGGGCTCCGTGTACGTGAGGTGATAGGTGCGTACACGGGTCATTGTTGCTAAAACTTCACTTTTTCCTTCCATAACATAAATCATTTACTCTTATTTCATTGTCTTCTAGCCTTAACTGTGTAGTGTAGCTTAGGAATGAACATGTCTACCTGCTTTACTTGAGTCACTCCTAATTGCTACTATTTGTACCATGTTTAGGTAGTTTTATCCGTATTTGCGTGTGATTTTCTCCTAAACTATTCAAATACACTGTGTCCGGTATTGATTGCATTGCATATTTAAATTGGGACTACAGACTAGATTCTGGGAGCTTTCCCCCCTGTACTACAGTGCATATTTAAATTGGGACTACAGAATAGATTCCGGGAGCTTCCCCCCTGTACTGCATCGCATATTTAAATTGGTACTACGGACTAGATTCCGAAAGCTTTCCCCCTGTACTGCATTGCATATTCATTATTGAGATATATGTTGTGCTGAGCCGAGGGCTCTCTTTTCTATTCTTTACAGTTTACCGTTTTTATTGTTTTGCTTTAGTTCATTACCTATCTCTGTTTAGATTTTCAATTGTTTTTACTATAAACATCCAGTAGAGCCTCAACCTGACCTCGTCACTACCTGACTGGGGTTAGGCTTGGCACTTACTGGGTACCAATTGTGGTGTACTTATGCCCTTTCCTGTGCATGTTTTCCATGTGCATATTCAGGTACCAGTACACGACATTTTGTCTAGGAGTGTTCACAGCAGCTTTCGGGAGACCGCGAGGTAATTCTGTCGCGTTCGCAGAATCCCACGAGTCCCCCTCTACTCTAGTGTAGACTTAGAAGACTTATATATACATTTTCCCTATTCAGTTGTATAGAGCTACAGTAGTACAAACCTTGTGATTATGGTGACGTTCTGGGTTTTGGGAAGTGAAAAATATAAATGCCGAGCGGCTGAGTTATATATTTTATCTTCTTCCTTTTCTATTTTATTGTTATATTGCTTTACTTTCCACATGTTTAGGCTTACCTAGTCGTAGAGACTAGGTGTCGTCACGAGACCGTTCAGAGGGAAATTCAGGTCGTGACAGTAAGAGAAGTTTTATGCTTTTACTTCTTCCCTCTTTTGAGGTTTATTTGATCCTTTTCATTTGGTAGGGTTTCCTGCTCGTGGAGTTTCTGTTGCAGCTGTCTCTATTCCAAAGTTATCTCGGGCGAAGGCCCAGGAGATCATTTCTGGTTCCTCCTCATAAAAAAGAAAAGCAAGTGGGTCCAGGACCTTAGAGGAGGAGGAGGAAGAGGAGGGTTCGCTAGTCCACAGGTCACGTAGGAGGAAGGTGGTCTCTGACGACGAGTCTTCACCTGTCGTTGACCCTCCCGTGCCTGAATATGACATGTCTGCCCCTGAGGATGCAACTCCCTCTCCTGTTCGTGAATCAGTTGATCTCTTGTTCCGTGAAGGTTTTGGTACTATTGCTGAGGAAGCTCCCCTTGCTGTTTTCTCTCCTCCTGCTCTTAAAGAACTTCTCTCAATTACTCCTGTTATAGTTTCTGCTCCCATGGCTATTCCCGCTCTTGTTGTTGCTTCTGCTCCCGTGGCTTTTTCTGCCTCTCAGACTTCTCTGCTCGTGGCTCCTTCATCTATAACCGCTTCCATGCCTTCTGCTGCAGAAGTAGGGTCTTCTAGTAGGGGGAGATGAGGCAGGTGATGATAGAGGTTCCAACAGCGGGTAGCCTCTTCAAAAAGTCAGGCCATGCTGACATATGGTTGAAACCATTGATAGGCCCGACTGAGAAAGCTAAGCTGGAAAGCCATGGTTCCATTACTTGGGTGAATGAAATTGTGCACTCTTATTTAAAGGTAAAATTTGCTCTCATTTTCATGTGTTCATATACATTCTTACCGTATCTACTTTATATTCTTTTGTAGATCAATCTTATAGGCACAAAGTTAATGAAGAGGGTTTCCCAAACGGAGCAGGCAGCAAGTGTCACGACCCAATTCTCCCTCCGACTGGGTCTCATGACGGCACCTAGTCTAGACGACTAGGTAAGCCTATTTGTTCAACAAGAATTTAAGATAACAAGCGAAGACAGTAATAAAATGAACTAAAGCCATAGCAATACTCAACGCCACTTGGCGTTACAGTTTTCTTTACCCAAGACCCGGATTATCATCAATACATCACAAGCTGACTCTACGCCTCAATATGTACAACTGGAAAGAAACGACAGTATAGTCTCATCTACAAGTGTTAACTACACTAAGATAGGAGGGGACTCGGAGATTTGCGGACGCTGCAGATTATACCTCAAGTCTCCTGGCACTGGCTGCTGGTTAACGGTGATACTGCATCCTGGGACCTGGATCTGCACATAAGGAAAAACATGCGCAGAAGGGCGTGAGTACTCCACATTCGGTACTTAGTAAGTGCCAAGCCTAACCCCAGTCAAGTAGTGACGAGGTCAGGTTGAGGCCCTACTGAGGTTTTGCAAAATAACAGGTATAGTGAACAAGTAAGCAAAATAGATAATAATTAACGGAAATTCTAAGTGAAGGCTAGCAAGAAACAGTATAGTTAAATGCTCAGATCAACGCAATATATATAGCTCAATAAGAAAGGAAAGGCACAAATGCAGTGTAGTATGAAGGAAAGGCTCAGGTCTATGCCCGCAGTCCCTAGGTATGATATGCAATATGAGGGAAATGCTCAGGTCTCTGCCCGCAATCCCTATGTATGCAATGCAGTATGAGGGAAAGGCTCAGGTCTCTGCCCGCAATCCCTATGTATGCAATGCAGTATGAGGGAAAGGCTCAGGTCTATGCCCGCAGTCCCTATATGCAATGCAATATGAGAGAAAGGCTATGGTCTATGCCCGCAGTCCCTGTATGCAATGCAGTATGAGGGAAAGGCTCAAGTCTACGCCCGCAGTCCGTATGTAAATACGTAATATAAGGTAAATCTCAAAGTAGCGTAGTTTAAAGGTTTTAAGAAAATCAATTAGAAATTCTAGAGTAAAATCCTTAAATCGGTATCAAATAATAGTAACAATTGGAAAACCAGTTAGAAATCAATTTACCAGGGTAAAATATTAAGTTATTACGCAGTTCAACCGATAACAGTAATAATAGAATTGAAAATGAGGCATTGTGTAGAAAGAAATATGGAACTTCTGTGAAAATATCCCGTGCACGCGCTCGTCACCTCACGTACACAGGGTTTTATAGAAAAATCAGTTAAAATGCCTAAGGGAAATTCCCCAACACAGAGTTAGGCAAGCCACTTACCTTGACTGTGCAAATCAATCAATAATCATGCTCTTGCCACGAGTATTCAACTCCGGGTGGCCCAAATCTATTCAATTTGATGATATAATGTAAATATAAATTCAAGAAAAAAAAATAACTAATTAATTCGGAACTAATACGCAAAATTAGAAAATTTGACCAAAACGCCCCTCGGGCCCACGTCTCGAAATCGGGTAAAATTTATATTTTCTGAACCCTCATTCACTCACGAGTCTAACCATATGAAAATCTCTCAAATCGGAGGTCAAATACCTAATCAAACCCCCCAAAGTCGGTCTAGGAAGTTTCTTCCAATTTTCCCCAATTTCAACTCAAAAATCTCGAATTTAAGGGTGGAATTGAAGACTAGAATCATGGAAATAACCTATGATGGTTAGGAATAACTTACCTAAAATGCCCAGATGTAAAAGCCTCCAAGAATCGCCTCTCCCGAGCTCTCAAGGTCCAAAAATGGTGAAAATAACATAAACCCTCGGTTTTGGACTTTTAAAAGACTGTCCAGTCATTTCTTCTATGCGATCGCAGAGAACCCTCTGCGATTACCCCACGCGCCAAATAACCCTATGCGATCGCGTGCAAGGGTCTGCGATTGCGTACCTTCACGCCCCTGAGCTTCGCGATCGTGGGAGGGGCCTTGCGATCGCACTGAGTAATTCACCAGCCTTACCCAGACCCCCAATAGCACTATGCGATCGCGACATGTTACATGCGATCGCAGAGGTTTAATTTCCACAACACTGTGATCGCGCATACACTTCTGCGATCGCGGAGAACGATTTCTGTACCTTCCCCAAAAGGCTCTATGCGATCGCGAGCCTACTTCTGCGATCGCAGAGAATGCCAAACAGTTGTAGAAAAACCAGCAATAACAACAATGCCTTTTGGCCAAAAAGTGTCCGTTTGAACACTCGAAACACTCCCGAGGCCCCTAGGACCTCAACCAAGACCACCAACTAGTCCAAATACCTCATTCGAACTTGGTAGAGCCTCAAAAACACGTTCCATAACATCAAAATCATCAAATATGCATAGATTCAAGCCTAAGAACTTAGAAATTTCTAAGAATTCACATTCGACGCCGAACCATGTCTAAACTCGTTCGAATGACCTCAAATTTTGCACACAGGTCATAAATGACATTCCGGACCTGATGTCGCTTTCGGAATTCCGTTCTGAGTCTGATATCAAAATCTGACCTATCGGCCGAACTCACCAAAATTCTAACTTTCGCCAATTCAAGCCTAAATCTACATCTGACCTCGAAAACACAATCCGAACACGCTCCCAATCCCGAAATCACCCAACGGAGCTAACGAAGTCGACAGATTCCCATCCCAGATCTGTCTTCACAAAGCTCCCACTACAGTCTAATTTCTAAGGTTAAAGCTCACCTTAAAGGACTATATGTCCAAAAACACTCCAATTTTCATCACTCAACTCTCCGACTCGTTCCATTAACATAATAAGACATGGGAGAAATAGTTATCAAGGGATCGGGGCGCTAACTCTCAAAACGACCGGCCATGTCGTTACATTCTCCCCCTCTTAAGAAACTCCTTCGTCCTCAAACGAGTATAGAAACATACCTGAAGCTGAGAATAGATGAGGGTACTGACTCCGCATATCCTGCTCGGAATCCCAAGTCGCCTCCTCGACCGGATGACCCCTCTATTGCACCTTGACTGAAGCAATGTCCTTCGACCTGAGCTTTCTGACCTGCCTGTCCAAAATGGCCACAGGCTCCTAAACATATGATAGATCTTTGTCCAAATGAACTGAGCTGAAATCCAAAACATGAGTCAGATCACCGTGATACTTCAGGAACATGGAAACGTGGAATACGGGATGAACACCTGCTAGGTTGGGAGGCAAGGTCAACTCATAAGTAACCTCCCCAACCCGCTGCAATATATCAAAAGGGCCAACGAACCTCAGACTCAGCTTACCCTTCTTTAAGCCTCTCATGACGCCCTTCATGGGTGATACCCAAAACCCGATCACCCACCATGAATGCCAAGTCGCGAACTCTCCGATCTGCATAACTCTTCTGCCTGGACTGAGCTGTGTGAAGTCTATCCTGAATCACCTTTACCTTGTCCAAGGCATCCTGAACCAAATCTGTACCCAACGATCGGGTCTCGCCCGGCTCGAACCATCCTACTGGAGACCTGCACCGCCTACCATATAAAGCCTCAAACGGCGCCATCTAAATGCTGGACTGATAGCTGTTATTATAAGCAAACTCTGCAAGGGGCAAGTACTGATCCCATGATCCTCCAAAATCCATCACACAAGCACGAAGCATATCCTCCAGAATCTGAAGAGTGCGCTCGAACTGTCCGTCCGTCTGAGGGTGGAATGTTGTACTGAGATCAATCTGGGTGCCCAAATCACTATGCAAGGCTCTCCAGAAGTGCGAGATGAACTAAGGACCTCGGTCTGAAATAATAGACATCGACACACCGTGCAACCGGACTATCTCCCGCATGTAGATCTGAGCCAACCTCTCCGAAGTATATGTAGTCAACACCGGAATGAAATGGGCTGACTTGGTCAGCCGGTCCACAATCACCCAAATGGTATCATACTTCCTCAAAGTACGAGGAAGTACAACCAATAAATCCATGGTAATCCGCTCCCACTTCCACTCTGGAAGCCTTATCTGCTGAAGTAATCCTCCCGGTCTCTGATGCTCATACTTGACCTGCTGACAATTGAGGCATCTGGCTACGAACTCCACTATATCCTTTTTCATCCTCCGCCACCAGTAGTGCTGTCTCATATCCTGGTACATCTTCGCGGTACCGGGATTAATGGAGTACCGCGAGCTATGGGCCTCCTCAAGGATCAACCTCCGCAATCCATCTATGTCAGGTACACAAATACGGCCCTGCCGTCTCAACACACCATCATCATCTATGGTCATATCTCTAACACCATCCAGCTGAACTCTATCCCGAAGAACTCGAAGGTCGGGATCATCATACTGGCACTCTCGAATGCGGTCATAAAGAGAATATCAAGCAACAACACAAGTGAATACCCAGTGAGGCTCAGAAAGGTCCAACCTCACGAACTGGCTGGCTAAAGACTGAACATCCAAAGCTAAGGGCCTCTCAGCTGCATAAAGATATGCCAGACTACCCAAACTCTCCGCCCAGCGACTCAGGGCATCGGCCACAATATTGGCCTTCCCCAGGTGGTATAATAGTGTGATGTCATAATCCTTGAGTAACTCCAACCACTTACGCTGACGCAAATTGAGATCCTTCTGCCTGAATATGTGCTTCAAACTCTGGTGATCCGTATATATCTCACAGGGAACACCGTATATATAATGACGCCATATCTTCAGGGCGTGAACAATCATTGCCAACTCAAGATCATGAACATGGTAATTTTTCTCATGTACCTTCAACTGTCTGGACGCGTAGGCAATCACCTTACCGTCCTGCATCAACACCGCTCCCAAGCCAATCCTCGAAGCACCACAATAGACTATATAGGACCCCGAACCGGTAGGTAGTACTAACACTGGAGCTGTAGTCAGGTATGTCTTGAGCTTTTGAAAGCTCTCCTCACACTCTTCAGTCCAAATAAAAGGTGCGCCCTTTTGGGTCAATCTAGTCATGGGTGCTGAAATAGATGAAAATACCTCCACGAAACGGCGATAATACCCGACCAAACCAAGGAAAATACGAATCTCAGTAGCTGAAGACGGTCTGGGCCAAATCTGCACTACCTCCACCTTCTTCGGATCTACCTTGATCCCATCCGAAGATACCACATGGCCTAAGAATGCCACAGAATCAAGCCAAAATTCACACTTAGAGAATTTGGCATACAACTTCTTCTCTCTCAAGGTCTGAAGCACGTTCCTCAAGTGCTGCTCATGGTCCTCCCGTGACCGAGAATATACCAGAATGTCGTCAAGGAATACAATGACGAAAGTATCAAGATGAGGCCGAAATACGCTGTGCATCAGGTGCATGAAAGCTGCTGGGGCATTGGTCAGCCCGAATGACATAACAAGGAACTCGTAGTGACCATATCTAGTCCTGAAAGTAGTCTTCGGGATGTCCGACTCCCGAATCTTCAACTGATGATAACCCGAACGAAGATCAATCTTGGAGAATACCCTGACACCCTGAAGCTGGTCAAACAAGTCATCAATGTGGGGAATTGGGTACCTATTCTTCACTGTCACCTTATTCAATTGTTTGTAGTCAATACACATCCGCATCGTCCCATCCTTCTTTTTCCCAAATAGCACCGGGGCACCCCAAGGCGATACACTAGGTCTGATGAACCCCTTATCAAGCAATTCCTGTAACTGATCCTTCAACTTCTTCAACTCAGGAGGAGCCATGCGATAGGGAGGAATGGAAATAGGCTGAGTGTCAGGCAATAAATCAATGCTAAGGTCAATGTCTCTGTTGGGTGGCATACCCGAGAGGTCAGCTGGAAAAACATCGGGATAATTCCTCACAACCGGGAACGAATCAACTGTAAGGGTCTCAGTACTAACATCCCTCATATAGGCCAAATAAGCATCGCACCCCTTTGCCACCATCCGTTGAGCCTTTAGAAAATAAATGACCCGACGAGGAGTATACTCTAGTGAACCCCTCCACTCTAACCTCGGTAATTCTTTCATAACCAGCGTCACAGTCTTGGCGTGACAATCAAGAATAGCATAGTGCGGAGATAACTAATCCATTCCATGAATAACGTCGAAATCTACCATGCTAAGTAATAATAAATCAGCTCTGGTCTCAAAACCGCTGATAAAAATCAAACATGACCGATATGTGCGGTCGACAATAAGAGAATCTCCCACAGGAGTAGAAACATATACGGAGGAACTCAAAGAATCCCGAGATATCCCCAAATGTGGAGCAAAATATGAAGACACGTATGAGTAGGTAGAACTTGGATCAAATAGTACCGATGCGTCCCTATGACAAACGGGAACAATACCTGTGATAACTGAGTCTGAAGCAATGGCCTCGGATCGAGCTGGAAGGGCATAGTATATGGCCTGACCTCCCTCTCTAGGATGACCTCGTCCTCCCCGACCTCCACTTCGAGCTGCCGGAGATGGTGGGGCAGCAGCTGGGGTTGGAAGTAAGGCTGGGGAACCTAGTGGAAAACGTGGAACCTGATAAGTCTCTACTGGTTCACCCCTCCTAACTCTAGGGAAATCCTTTATCACATGACAAAGGTCACCACATCAAAAACAACCCCTCTGAGGGTGTGACTGTTGCTGCTGACTCTGAACTGGCATGCTGGACTGGCCGGCGATAGCACCTCGAGCAGGAGGCGCCTGAGATACTGGTTGTGCATAATAAGGCTCCCGAGGTCTCGGAGGTGATGGAATACCACTGGCTGTTGGGAGAGCTGAATGTATAGGGCGACTCACAAAACCCCTACCATAGCGTGCTGCTGGTGCACGAGCTCCTGAGAAATGACCCGTCTCTCGAGACCTCTTGGCCTCTCTCTCCTCCCTGTCCCGGGACAACATACTCTTAATCATCCTAGCAATGCTCACGACCTGCTGGTAAGTAATATCTGTCTCCAGCTCTCTGGCCATGCTGGTACGAATGCTGGGGTGGAGCCCCTCAATAAAACGGCAAACTCTCTCTCGGACAGTAGATACCAAGGTTGATGCATGTCGTGCCAAGTCACTGAACCGGACTGCATACTCTGACACGATCATAGTACCCTGGCGTATCTACTCAAACTCCGCACGCCAAGCATCCCTGAGACTCTGAGGGACAAACTCCAGCAAGAACACATCAGAAAACTAAGCCCAAGTAAGTGAGGCTGCCTCGTCCGGACTACTAAGCTCAAATGCACGCCACCACTGATAGGCTGCTCCTCTCAACTGAAAAGTAGTGAAAGAGACCCCACTCGTCTCCATAATACCCATGGTACGAAGGATGCGATGACACTCCTCAAGAAAACCCAGAGCGTCATCTGAAGCTAAATCGCTGAACTCAGGTGGATGGTACTTCTTGTACCTCTCAAGACGGAGCTGCTCAGACTCAGATGCAGCTGCTCTAGCCGCAGGCTGAACTGGAGCTGCTGGAGGCATAGGAATATACTCTGGGACCTGCCCCATATGAACCCTCCGCTCAAGAGTACGGGCTGCGAGAGTCTGTGTCCCTCCCCCTGCCTGTGATGTAGCTGGGGCTATCGGGAGTAGTCCCGCCTGAGACAGAGTACTGAAAGCACTCATAAACTGGGCCAAAGTCTCCTAGAGGGTTGGAGTGATAGCAGGGACCTCCGGTGCCCCTCTAACCTCAGTTGCTGAAGATCCTCTACCGCTGCTCTAGTCGGTGCTCGGGCTGCACTGCGTGCTCGTCCTCTGCCCCGGCCCCTGCCTCTGGTGGCTATGGCTGGGGGCTCAGGTGCCTGATCGTCGGTACGTCCGGTGCGAGTGCGAACCATCTATAAGCAAGAATAGAGTAGAGTTTAAGAATTTTGGTAGCAGAAACCAGCACGAGAAGAGATTCCAAGAAGTATGATTCTTCTTAACAGTTACATAGCCTCCCGAATACAAGTACGGACGTCTCTGCACCGATCCGCGAGACTCTAATAAACCGCCTTGTGATGTTGTGACTCCTATGAACCTAGACGCTCTGATACCTACTTGTCACGACCCAATTCTCCCTCCGACTGGGTTCGTGACGGCACCTAGTCTAGACGACTAGGTAAGCCTATTTGTTCAACAAGAATTTAAGATAACAAGCGAAGACAGTAATAAAATGAACTAAAGCCATAGTAATACTCTACGACGCTTGGCGTTACAGTTTCCTATACCCAAGACCCAGAATATCATCAATACATCACAAGCTGACTCTACGCCTCAATATGTACAACTGGAAAGAAATGACAGTATAGTCTCATCTACAAGTGTTAACTACACTAAGATAGGAAGGAGACTCGGAGATTTGCGGACGCTGCAGATTATATCTCAAGTCTCCTGGCACTAGGACCTGGATATGCACATGGGGAAAAACATGCGCAGAAGGGCGTGAGTACTCCACATTCGGTACTTAGTAAGTGTCAAGCCTAACCCCAGTCAAGTAGTGACGAGGTCAGGTTGAGGCCCTACTGAGGTTTTGCAAAATAACAGGTATAGTGAACAAGTAAGCAAAACAGATAATAATTAACAAAAATTCTAAGTAAAGGCTAGCAAGAAACGGTATAGTTAAATGATCAGATCGACGCAATATATATATATATATATATATATATATATATATATATATATATATATATATATAT